>JAPEVC010000116.1:0-114625 GCA_027946555.1 Gnomoniopsis sp. IMI 355080
GCACGAGAGAACGAAGTTAATGTGGTTCAGGAGAGGATACTATGGTATATTGATGGATTATGAGACCCCAACGTACGTACCAACCAGGCGGGACTGGCGGCAAGTTCTTCCTTGCGTTTCGATTCAACGCTGTACCACATCACTTGCATGTAGATGGGAAGGCATATTGTTCTATAGACTGGTCATAAGCGGAGGCATGATCAATAAAACGTTTCTTTTTTTGTTTCATTCACACGCGCGTACTTCTCGTTCCAAGACATGCATGTAGTCGCAGCTAGGAGACGGACAACGTGCGAACCGGTCTTGGCAAAGTGACCCACAAAAGTGCTCCATTGGTTGCGGGGTCTGTCGTCCGATTCGGGGTGGTTTCAACAGCTGAACTGTGAATGAGGGCTGCGCGCGTGTGGGTGCGAGCCCGATTATTGGTCGTTTCAAAGACTACTGGACGAAATCGACGTCGTCTCACCAACCCTGTGTACATCCACAAACCAAACAATGTCAAAGACGTGTGGTGTCTCGCAAATGTGGTGATCTGAGCACGATGGATGATGATATAATAATCGTAGAGGTGCTCTCATTCGAGACACAGAAGTCGTTAAAGTCTTCGAGCTTAGATATATCACATTGACCGTCTATCATGATGTCGAAAATACTACTAGGCTTTAACATTTTCACCATTTTCGGCGCGTACTTGCTCTATCGGTCTGGTCTCCGGCTCTACTTGGATGATGGCTACGACGTTCTACCACCCTCGGTGCTGCGTGCACGAGGAGAGTCTACACCGCCGCCTGTCGAGCAAGTGCCCATAAGCATACCCATATCATCACAGTCGCCAGACCCAGTCTCTAGCTCCTCCTCGTGGGGCGGATCAGGTGCACAGAAAAATTACACATGCACGAACCTGCGTATGCGGCCAAAATTCTTATCCTACGATCCCATCATGGTGTACATTGAGAACTTTATGTCGCCTTACGAGACACAACATCTCAAAAGCCTAGCGTGAGTTCGCGTCCAGTCCAGCCCAGCCCACCCTCTCGCGTTACACTGCGTACTGAAGATATCCTTTTCCAGCGAGGCGCAATACGAGCCATCGGTCGTGGAGAACTTCAACAAGGATCCCGAGAACAAGGACACCTACGTTGACGCCTCCCAGCGCAAGTCTGAGACGGCATGGCTGAAAGATGGTGATGCCGTGGTCGACTGTGTCAAGAGCCGAGCGGCCGAGTTCCAGGGTTTTGCACCGAACAATTCGCTAGAGGAGCTTGCGGTGCTCAAGTATAAGCCAGGCGGGTCCTTCACGCCGCATTACGATTGTACGACGGTTTCCCTCCTCAACCCCCAAATACATATCTACTATGTGTGAGACTAATGCGCAGCAAAACTTCCAGGGCACTCGGCGCCTCCGCAGGCAATCGATAGGCGTACCTCCTTTTTCGCAACGATCGAGGCCAGCCCGGACCTGGAGGGCGGCGCGACGTGGTTCGGGCGAGTAACGCGGCCGGCATGGGCGCGGTTGCAACCGTGGTGCGACCGCGGTCTACTGGACTGTAGTTATGAAGTAGGCCTGGCGGTGCGACCGGTCGAGGGAAATGCGGTATTTTGGGTGAACTTCCGTGAGGATGGGCTGGGCCATGAGGGCACGGCGCATGGCGGGGAGCCAGTGGTCAAGGGCAGCAAGATTGGGCTGAACATCTGGACCAGGGCGAGGTTGTGGGCGGATTAGAGAGTCAAATTTAAATGATGAGTGGTGCAGCACCTGGGTTATGGATTGCTTGATGCCAGCTTGTGAGAGGGACGTCGACTTATTTATTGCCCTCCTGGATGGTCGTTGGAAGGCGTTCCGGAGAATTCGATTCAATACACATATCTGAAATTTGGATTTTCCCTGTCCGTCATGTCTTTGAACGCCGTCTCATCTAGATCGGGCCGCTCCCCACCCTGTTCGAGCAGTCTACGATCACGTCGCTTGTTCTCCCAGCTCAACAGTATGCGGAACGCAATGACAACGGCCAGCTCTGTTAGGTGACAGAAGATCATACTGTCAATACCCAATGGATAATTTGGAGCTTGTTCAGTCTTGAAGAAAAACGGCCCCGCGATGTTTCCTGATCAAATCGGTTGTCAGGACTCAATATGAAGACAAAATGTTCTATTGGGCGCATCTCGCATAACTTACCGGTACAATATCCCAGAAAAATGAATGCATTCGTGACGACCTTTTTCGTGTGCCCGGCGGTATTTGCTGTTACAAGACTGAGGATCAAGACGAAGGCAGCATTGTACGGTCCCGTCAGATAATAGCACCAGAGCCGGGCAATCTGCCTGTCTGTTGGAACAAATCGCAATCCAAAAGCTCCAGCAATATTTGGAAGCGTGTACAAAAGGATGAACCAGCAACGCGTGTTTTTTTGCAACCTCTTGCAAAAGTAGTCGTTCAAGTAGACGCAGCTTAAAATTGACAGCGCAATCAGCACGCCGTAAGGCACTTGCATCAAAGCCGTCACGAGGGTGCTGAAGCCGAATCCTTGGATGATGAGAGTGCCCTATGGTTTTCGTTAGCCAATCACTCTCGGTAGGGCCGATCTTGTGAAGATTGACCGTAAACGAGGAAATATACGGACAAAATTAGAGATGCCGCCGTTGGGTGTGTTTTGGAGTACCCCCATCATAAAAAACAACCAAGTCTTAGGGTCCTTGAGAGCCTCGATCAGCTGGTAACTCCTGAACTGTTTGTTCTCCACGCCAGTCTGGTTGTCTTTCAATCTCTCCACAGCAATTCGCCGTTCACGCGGAGATAACATTGCTGCGGTGACTGGTGAGTCCGGCAGGAGCACAAACAGAACTACTCCCCATGCTGCACAAAGACAGCCTATGATTATGAATTCGTATTTCCATGATGGAAGAGCTCCACGAATTTGGCCGATGCCAAACCCCAGAAGGCCTCCCAGTGCAATGCCGAAGCCGTTAGCAGTGTACCAGAGGCCAATCCGGACGGGTTGTTGTCTCCTGGTATACCACATCGAGGTGATTAGCATAAAGCTCGGGTCCGAACAGGATTCTGCCGCGCCTGACAATGCCCTCAGCACAGCTAGGGTCGTAAAGTTTGTCGCCGCACTTTGCGCAATCAAGAGCACTCCCCAGAGAAAGATGTTGAAGCCAAGATATTTCGCCACAGGAAGTCGCTGCATCAGGAAGTTTGTTGGAAAAGCCCAGACCAAGAAGCCGAAATAGAACATTGATGATAACCAGCTGTATTCTGTCCCAACCAGGTGCAAATCCTCGCGAATACCAAAGATGGCCGCATAGGAAAGGGTCGTCTTATCAATGTAGAAGAAGGCATAGCAAACGGCCAAGCAAGGAAGTATCCTCAAATCTACCTTGCGTACGAGCTTGCGCTCTTCAGCCTCGGTGTATGGTTCAGATGAGCCGTCGTTGAGAAGGGCCTGCGCGGTGTCGGCTCCGGATGGGCTGGAAGACGTCCATTTGGCAGAGGAGCCTTCTCCTGCCCTCTCTTGATGAGTCGCGCTTAGAGTATCTTCTTTCTGGTCCCACTCCGTTGAGTGAGCAGGAGCCATGTTGTCTGATGTGCGCTCCTAAATTTGCTGGTTGGTTTCACGGAGGTTAAACAAGCGCAAACCAGCGAATCTAGGTATACATCTAGCGATAATATGAATCGAAAGGGGCGATTTGGACAATACAAACAGATACGTTGATGCACGCGACGCTGTGCTACCCCACGTCTTCTATTTGCCGCTGATCGTCTCCCCCTCTTTGCGCTCGTGATGTCGGGCCAGCATTGAGGCGAACCATACCGGACCGGCTGTCAACCTCCAATACAGTTTGTTCTCCAACGTGGCCAGCTCAGCAGGTCCGCATATAGATTTGAATAAGCACCTGCACTTATTATACCAAATTCAAGTCACCCAAGTGGTTCGTTAACTAAAAAATGAAATGGGAGTTACTTGCGATTGGGATAATGAGCATGCTTCTGTCTCAAATTTTGTTATAGCATCAGCTCTACTGGCCACTCCAGGTACCTTTCAGTGCCCAGTTCCTTACAAAATAACATACCACGGGAGAAGCTTCTATGATTCAATTTCTGGTGGAATTATTTTCAGCGGAATAGTCTATTACAGTCCCAAATCGCTTCGTAATCAGTATAGCGGTACTTGGGCGGCCGTATCTGCTTTTCATACCACATCGGACGGCAAAATTATCTCACTTACGGCGAGTACAGATCCTTACTGGCTGAAGAAATAATTAGCTTGAAGGCCTCTTTAACCTTGGAGCTGATTTCGCATTCCCAGGATGGATTGAATCTAAACGCCCATACTAAAAGTCACTCGCTTCATGAACAAAACAGGGGACTTGCAGATTCAGATTGGCGAGATACCAAACAACCTCAGAGTCCGGACTGACTATGGTTTCACTCCAATATTAGATGTATACCTAGGTAAACTGAACACTGTTGGGCTCAGGAAGTTCCAGACTTTATAGGTATCCCTGTGAAGTTGTCCGAAACCGACAAGTTCGCTGCATATCCGATTACCCATACCTGCTTGCCCACAAAATATATACAGAAGTCCCACTGATGCCGAACGATCCATAACGCCTGATGTTGAGGTAAAATGCGTACATCTACTTCCTCGCCTTGGTTTTCTGGGCTGTGCCATCCAGCTCCAGTCCCAGAACATTATGAATTGCTCCCATGGCCGCGAACAATTCGTAGCATTGATACCTTCGAGTGACCATCTGCAAATTGACAGGCGCTCCCTCAAAGTCGCCCTCGTCCCAGAGCTTGCGCACGCAAACATCATCGTCACTTAATGGCTGCCAATCAGCTGCATAGGGCTCCTCGCCCTTCTTCTCGGCCTTGATCGGAGTAGGCCATACGACACCAGGGAAATCCACATAATTCCAGAATGCGGAGTAGTTCCAAAAGTAACCCGTGTCGTGAGCACAAGCTGGCCCTACATAGGAAGGGCAGATCACCACATCCACGTCGGAGTCTTGCCAGTATTGCGCAAATTTACAACGAAATTCGTCACGCTCGAGTTTGAGTCTCATGATCTCCATCAGGCCATGTTTCTCGGCCTTTTGGAGATACCATTGCGTCAAAGGCTCCATGGGCTCTCCGGTCTCCGCCAGCATCGCTTCGACATGAGCACCTCCGTCGCTTGTGTCTGCCTTCCGGATACTATTCATGGCGTCGGCGACCCGATAGGGCCTGAATGCCTTGACTTCGATAGCGAATGAGTTTGATAGTTTGGACTGGGCCCACTCAAGAGCACGGAGCACCGGCGGTTGCGGAGTGATCAAACCGTCATTCATCATAAACCCGATCTTCAGTGGCATCCTCGACAAGGGCTTGGCCAAACCTGTCCATGGGAGAGGCACCAAATTTGGCTCACGTAGGTGCGGACTGGAACGTGCGCTCAGTATCCATGCCACCACCAGATCCAGATCTCGCAACGATGTGGCCATTGGCCCACATGTAGCGGAAATGATGAGCTCGACTGGGTTGGCGTTGTGCACCACGCCGTTCATCGGGAGATAATTGGACGTCGGTTTGAAGCCGTATATGCCGCAGAACGCGGCCGGAGTTCGGATGCCTCCTCCAATATCAGTCCCCCTGTGATTATCGTTAGTAAACAAACGTAACCCTAAATATGTCTCAGGAGGAATCCTGTGCAAAAGAGAGGCAGATCCACTCGGAAAACGCTGCACGGAATTCTCGATGCGACCTGGCTCCTACTGGGAAAAGGAGGTGAAGACTCAGAATGCTACATACATCCCCAAGATGGAGCCTCTAAGGGCGATGAGTGCCGCCTCGCCGCCTGAAGACCCGCCTGCACTAAGGTTGAGATTGTAGGGGTTCAATGTTCGTCCATAAGGGCTAATTGTCTCGAGATGCATGATTGCTTGTGGCTGGTTCGTCTTGCAATAGAATACGGCGCCCAGATCCCGGAGGATTGCAACCAAATGCGCATCCTCAGTATCCAAGTATCTTGTCGCTATGAAACCGTCGGCCGACCAGTGATGCGCAATCTGCACTATGAAAGTGATTGTTAGTGAACGGAATGATCATCTGGTGGCAAGCAAGCTTATTTCCTACTGTGCTCTTTTATGCTGATCGGCACTCCGTGCAGCGGTCCAACGGGTTTTCCATGTTCCTCGAGATACTCATCAAGATATCGAGCTCTCTCGATTGCCTCATCCATGAACCATTCCGTAAGACAGCAAGTGAGCTGATGGGCGATTATGGCACGCTTTCCGAAGGCGGTGGCTACGGCTACCGATGTCAACTTGCCTTCGCTGATAGCTTCAGCAAGTGCCGTCACATCGTAGTTCTCCGTGATCTCAAGTTCTTTCTTTGTAAGAAGACCACATTCTCGTGGGACTTGGGTAACATTCGTGGGCGGGTTATTAATGAACTTGCGTGGCAGACGCAGCTCTTTTGGTACTTTCTCGTCAAACTGCTCGATAACAATACCATCACGTAGCATTTCGTACTCTGGTGATCCTTTGGCAACAGGCACAGTTTGGACGATGGGAAATGGAGTTTCGTCGTCCGTGTCTGCCTTAGACTGCTTCGACTTTAGTCGATAGCGTGATACCAGCTTTCTGATAGTGAGAGGCGCCATGACGAATAGATTGGTCCTTTGCACGGCACTAAGAATGAGAAAGTAAGAGTTAGAAAGGTGAAGTAAAAGCGAAAAGCTCTTCAATGATCAAAAGATGTTTGAGCAATACTGCCTTCTTAGATACGGTACTAAGGCTGAAGTTTATATAGACCTTTCAACCTTGCACTGACATGCGGGAAGTGCCGTATCCCACTTTCTTGCATCCGGGCCTGTCCCTCAACTGGCTTCTCGTACGCTTCGATCAAGCCCCTCCGGACATGGTGTAGGCCTCTTTGAGTGCGTCCGGAAGTATAGGGGTTTCCAGCCCATCATGCACACAGTACATGATGATAAACGCGAAACCCTGTCGCTGTCGCTAATCAAAAAGAATGTTGCCGTTCTCCACACGCGCAGGACGCGGGAGGGTCCTCGTTAAAATCCAAGGGGTCAAAGCCACACACATAAAAATCAATCACACAACTAGGCGAAAGATGATCCTACGCTATGTGAAGATAGTCCAACGCCACGCTGCAGCAAAGCTGGCAAGCCACTCGCATCAGCATCTCGGAAGGTTATTCAACTGAGCGGAAAATACTACAAATCATTTGAAATCTGTGGAATAAGTATATATGCTCGTCCTAAAACGTCTAGACACAAATGCCGGCATTCGAACGCCCGATACTGTGGGGACAAAGGCAGAATATTGAGCATTAATAGCTGCAAGCCAGGGTATCAGAACATGAATTGCCAGGCCGCAGAAGTAAGTAGATAATCAATTTGACAATGTTCTATTCCTCTGAGAAGGTATCGATTGCTGTGTATGTACGTAGCTTTGATGTGGTCGAGGTTAGAACCATCCACATTGGGAGCTATTTCATTGAAGACCTAGTCAAGTACCTGGTCCCTGGGTCAATGACTTACTTTTCCGGACATACAGTAAAACCTTGTCGTAGCACTAACCCAGTCTATAAGTATATACGATTCGTCCGACAAGGCCAAGCGAAAGGTCGGTAATTAAGTTTGGGGAGGGGACGGGAGATCGGAGTCAGGATCTTTGCGTAGCTTGAACGTATCTTTGTGATTGCACAATCGGCACTGAAGTCAGATTCTGATCTCAGGTTAGATCCCCGATCGACATGCAATATATTGCGACACTGATCTTGTAGGTACAGTAGGTCTGGAAGAGCTGACGCAAGCAGCAAATGGACCCTTCCAGCCCGCAGGGGTTCATGACACCACTAAACTACCTAGGTAGCTACGCATTGCTGTGAGATGTTCAAGCTAACCAAGGAGCTTCATGATAGACATCTCAGGGCTTGTCCCGTAACCTTAACCTTATTGAAAGCACGGCTGGTGTCACCCAACATCAAAGTATAAGCATTAAAACGGTATGGTCAACGTTGGCATCGAATGGCTGGGACGGCTGGGACGGCTATAACTGAATACTGAAGTCATAGTTCGTACTTGTATATCTGGAGGCTTCAATAAAAATGTGCGCAGACCAAGACAACCAGTATCCGTGCGAGATGGCGATGCTGCCACTCGACTCTTTGCTTCCAGCTGTACTGATATCAGATCGACCTTTCACAAGATATTGCATATTATAGCCAGCATCTTCTCCTCAGACGTTATGGGCATCGCTTAACCACCTACAACACTTATTCACGGTAGTATAAGTAGATGATGAATCAAGGGCTATGTAATTAATACTTGGCAATCGGCAATCGTTCTGCCACAGCTTGGGGCATGAATTAGAGGCATGAGTGACTTTCCTCCTCCACATTTCAGTCGACGTCGACCAGCTTGTTGCATGATTGGAGAGGAGATCAAGTAGAGAAGGATTCTGCTGAATCTGGCGTATATAGAGAATGTTTAATTTGACAACGGATCTTACATCTTGAAGCCCGTATCTGCAGTCTCACAGCGCACCATGCGAGAGTACCTAGGTAGCACTGTTTCACTTAGCGGTAAGAAAGTTGAGGTGTTCTTCAGAAGACCCTGAATGTAAGAACAAATTAGATACCCATGGCAACCTTAGATCTCCATAAGCGTATCAGAAGTCGTCGTACTATATAACATCGACTCATATACTAATAGTGCGTTGGCTTGCTCAATAAGTTGCAGCCCCTGCGGTTCATTATTACAGTTGTCGACTGGCTTCGCCACCAGGTAGAGTGTACTTCGCAAAGAGGATAGCCTGCAGTCAAAACAATAGGTACCCAAAAAAGTAAGTCCGCGTGGGGGTTCGATGGAGATCAAGCTACGAATCCAACAGAACCAAAGTAGGTGGAACTCTCAAGCGGCATCCCGTATGCACAGTCCAGAGCAATATCACTCTCCACAAATTTACGATATATTTGCTCCTCCCCGAAACCATATTCGGTATCCACGACCCCGTGCTATACGGACCCCTACGCAACGGACCCTACAGATAGTCCCGAATACCTGTCCTGGACATCCTCTTCTGACTCCCACCCGGCTTCCGCCCCGCTTCCTCGAATCCTCCCCGGCCCCAACCTCTGGTATTTGTTATTGAACTCCAGGTGTTGTCATTCGAATACGAGTGTTTGGGACACGCGTACTGATAGTGAACACTGACACCGAGTGCCACTCCGGCCAGCCGAGGAATGCGAGTTGTGCTGGCTAATTCGCGGTCGCTTGGCGGGACAGGACATCTCAATTGACAGGCTTGGTAACAACATTCACAAAGAAGCTTTTTTGGGTTTTCCCGACGACCCGCTAACGAGCCCCGACTGAGATGGCTGCTGGGTTGACGGTAAACGTTGTTCCGTAGATGACTGAATCAGGATGTACGAACGTACAGGATTGCGGTGCCTGTGCACATATTAATTTACCCCCCGGTTACAGTGGTACAGTCTGAATTTCAATCTTGGCCCCAATCGATCATCCGAAATTTGAGGCATTTGATTTTAATAGGGACTATCTTGCTTGCCCAAGATACCGTAGGCAGTGGGAACGTTCAAGGAACGGTAGGGCCGGGTCAGACGGACCTCTTCGGAGGCCGTCACGCGCCGTCACCCTCGCTCAGTTCTTGACGAATATCGTGACCGCCTGCTAACATGCCCTTCATCTGAGTCTCACAATACTCAGTTCTGGCTGTCCATTGTCTCAAAGGGAAAACTCGAATTAAATCCACATTCATCTCGCAGCCGGGTTCTGTCAAAGTCTGGTTCTGGGATTATCCCAGGGCCACATCAACCAATGACCAAATATTCTACATCTAGCATCCAGGAGTGCGAGATACAGAGTGATACGCACCAAATGAACGCCTTCAATACACAGAAGAACATTGAGCTCTCTGTTGAGTGAAACTTCAAGTCTTATGGGGCTTCCTCCAGTACCAAGTCTATCTACCTAGGGAGGTAGATCCTATTCCACAAGTTGAGTTCCACCTGATCCTTTGACACGCCTCAGGGGTGACCTGGGATCATGCAAGGACTGACACTAGAAAAAAACCATAGCTTTCCAGAAACGTGTTATAGAACGCTTAGCCGGGATGTGAGAAGTTGCCGCCCCAGAGGAGTTCTACAATCTCATCTGATACACCACCTGCAGCTTCCCGGTTTCCCGGACATACGTACTGTACATTCGCTTCATAAGGTTCACCGGCCTTTGTCAGATATCTCCGCACCAGATTGGCCTGTAATTTTCCGTTGCTTCGTGACCTCCCGTGTCCCTCAAGACCAATGGTGGAATATTACTCGAAAGTCACATCCCCATATATATTGTTCTACATATGACGTACATTTTTCCATGCCCAATGTACTTCAACACGTTTGAAGGGTATATTGCGATCGAGTAGTAGCTAGGTTGGGATGTATCAGCATCGAACAATCGCCGTGGAAAGAGACTACCACATCATTTCGATGCGGCAGTCGTCGTAATGACAGATTTGTGGTTCCAGGATCTCCATTTGTGGAGTTTTCGGGAGGCTGTACATCCAATTTGAAGAAGTCACTCATATCGCCTCAGCGCCCATGTATCTCGAAAACAGTGCCGAAGGGTCACGATGATTCGCAGGGATTTTTTGATTGCCTTTCGCGGCTTGGGGGGGGGTGTTACTGTTGATCTAGTTAACTTGAACTGGCCGATGACCTTGTCAGTCCCTCCTTAGACTTCGTCGCCGCACTTTCCTCGTGCTAACAATCTGTGGAGGTATTATGAGGCAATTCTTAGTACATCAGTCTCATATCAAGGCAAAGCTACGAGCTCACAAGCTTGGCAGAGGTGTCGTTGTGAGTGTCGAATGGCGGTATACGAAATTTGGTGAGATGGTGTCTCACAAACTCTCCAATGGCTTATTGCCCTTGGAAATTATAACATTGCTCTATCAAAAATTTTCGACTTTTTGGTAAGCTGCGCGGAGGAATACGCGATCGTTCCACCATATGCAAATATGCTGAAGTTCCCCACAGACAAGAAGTCCTCAGATAGCGCGCCAAAGTGCACGTTAGCTTTATGGTTTAGCTCTGCCAACGCAGCGGAGTGAGATTCTAGACTTGGAAGAGGTTCATTGACCAGTAAGCCGAATTATCTTATCTCGTACCCGATAGCCTCAATCATCCAGGTCGAAGTCACGAAGTGATTGTACGAAAGTTGAGATTGAGTCTGGAGTGGCGCGATAGATAGTGCTGAATTGCTCGTCTTAAACATAAGTCAAGCTTGGAGCTCCATGTTTTTGGCTGTTCTGGCGTGTGATTCTCTACCGGCAAAAACAAGTCGGAGGCAAACCCGAAGCGCCTTGTTCAATGGTTACTAGAGATTTGTGAAAACTTATGTAATTTGTGACCACACCAAGAACGAGGCCGGTAGGTAGTTTCTCCTCTGCGCTATGTGGCTTAGAGAACCAGAGTCCAAAAATCGATAGGACATGGGACTAAGGCAATGGGGTATCTATGGACGATCAGATCCGATCCCCGATGAGCGAATAAAAGTGTGCCTATTCTCTAATGTATATTTCGATAATGCTGACCACCTTCTCTCTTGGAGCTCCGATGAAGATGTAACTTTAGCACATCTGCGGGAAGACCTAGGTCTGTGACATCTTTCAGGTACAGCTTTATCAAACTCCAGGTCGCTTATGACTCGCCAGAGGTAGCCGAATGGTGGGTCTTCAGGTCTCGAGAGAATTTACATGTTAACAGGAGAACGGTATACGCACGTAGATAACAGCCAGCGGCGAGAGGAGGAAAACGTGGGCAGTCACTTGATAGCGAGCGAGAACTACATCCCATCGCTGTTGTGCCCAGGTTCATGGTGAGGTCAGTCTTGCTAGTGAAAATGAGACTTGGGGCATTTCTATGCAATTTAGGTAGTGCGCGACCAAACAAGCGCTCGTCCATCCGCCGCGAACACATCTGTTGTTTCGTGTTTGGTTGAAGGCATCACGCGGGGACTTGCTAACATGG
This sequence comes from Gnomoniopsis sp. IMI 355080, assembly GCA_027946555.1. NCBI lineage: Eukaryota > Fungi > Ascomycota > Sordariomycetes > Diaporthales > Gnomoniaceae > Gnomoniopsis > Gnomoniopsis sp. IMI 355080. The sequence goes on from JAPEVC010000116.1 coordinate 12,053, forward strand.
TCATTAGTGGGTTCACCTGAGTCCCAACCCGCCTGCCGTTATTTCAAATGGAAAGTCTGGTCTTGTAGCTAATCCAAAGTATCAGCGGAACGGTGTGATGAAAGAGACTGGCGATATTCTGGGTCTGCAAGTGGGCAATGAAGTACTCAGGTTGGGTGACTTGAGCTCATGGCCGCCGCGATAACCTCACTTTTCATCCAAATTGAGCTGATATTAATATGTTGTTTGGTATATATTTGATAGTATGAGAGAATCAGTTAGTTTGACAGATCCCTAATAAGCTTTGATACCGGAGAAAGGGCAAAAAAAAAAAAAAAAACCCTTTGCGAAGGGCGAACCCTACTCTTCAATTCTCTTTTGATTAAATCAAGGCTCTGTTCTGAGTGCAATTTAAGCCACCCACGTGTTCGACGGCGGACTTCTCCTCATCCGTCAAAGTGGACCTAATTTATACGCATTGATTCCATGACCGTGGGATAGATAGTGACTGGGAGTACAGTAATTCAGCTGTATAATGCTACAATTAGAATGTACGGAGAAAGGACCGCACGCCAGTCTACTTAGGTAGCTGGTATCCTGCGTTTTAGAGGCAGGAGAGGCATTTGATCCGAGATTGCAAACCAGGAAATGACTCCATCCGGCCATCTGTGTGCTATTGCTAATGCGCAAAACAACGCAAAGGGCGGGTGAAGGTTCGGCTATTCCTAATTAGTCTTTCACGATGCAAGATGCGAAGATCTGAGACGCCAGTAAAGGCGATGGCATGAAGTGATCCGAGCCTTGGCAGTCGATCAGGGAGCCTGAAGGAAAGGTCACGTACACATTCTCTCCAAGCTCTGCCTCAAGTCATAGAAGGTTTTTTAGGTACCGGCAAATCTCTTTGAGTCAATAATCCCACTCAGGGGTAGGTCAGGTATACATAAGAACATGAGGCAACCGCAAGATCGCTGCTGTCACCCCACCATCCTACTCGCCAGCGTTTCCGTCCGAACTTTCCACTCTTTTGATCACAATTTCTTCCTTGTCCACTTTCATTACCTCTTCTCTTCAAGATGGTTTCGCATTCATTCTTTCGCATTGCTCCACTTTATCTTGCGTCGCTGGCGGCGACCCAAACCATTCAATTCGATGGCCGTGTTCCTGAGAACACGGACCTCACAGAATTTGATAGCGCAAACGATTTGTTCGGCTCCGACAGTGTCCTTGGAGAGGGCTTGAAGTTTTCAGATCTTTTGCTCTTGCCGGATATTGCTCCGTCTCTCTTTGACGATAACACTGTACCTATCGAGGTCACAATTAGGTAGGTAATTTCCAACAAGATGATGCCCTGTGCCTTCATCAGGTTTCGAAATGCTGATGTTGTGTCCTATCAACTAGCGATGACTCCATTTTCAATGGCCAGACTGGCTTTCGCCGTGCTGAGCTCAATCCGGCCAGCAATGACGGTACAGATGCATCTACGCAGCTAGTGAAGACTGTCCACTTCAGCTTGATGAAAGACAGCCAGCGGGCCCTCAACCTCTCCCACGAATATCAATTGTTCTTTCTGGAGTCCAAGTTTGTGTCCCATTTTCCTTGGATTCACGTGCTTTGTCCACTGCGCCATGTTTGGGATTGATGCGTCGAGCATGATTGATTTCTTCGACCTGCTCTGGTTTTGTCGCGCGTTGCTTGCACCAGAGTTCAGATAACTAACTACAAATACCTGTACAGCGACTTCAGTACCAACCAGGTCGTCCTCAAGACCGGAACTCTCCTGGACCAGGATACAGCGGACCCGGATACTCTGATGTTCTTCGGAAACGTCAATGATGGGAATCTGTTGTTCAGCACAGCGTTCACCGAGGATGTCTTTCACAATTTCGGTGTCACTCTCGACTTTGACAAGAAGTAAGTGTTGATAAGTTGAACATAAGCCATCGTTGATTATGTGAAGATCCGCTGATTAGCAACTTATAGCACCGCGCAAGTCTTCCACTCTACTGGCTCTGATGCCCTGGAAGCCGTGACCGACGCCATCGACAACGATAACAGTGGACAGGGATTATTTCACTTTGGCCTGTTGAAGAAGGGTGTGAACGGTGGGGCGGATATTACCAAGGACGCTGAACAGCCTGCAGGAATCAATGAAGGCATAATATTCGGCGGTATTTTTGAAGAGGACTCTTCTAAAAGCTCGGCTACGCTTGCTCCGTAGATGCTGTGGCGGTCAGAGCAGGAAACTGCTCGACGCCTACATACCTGGTAGGCATGAGAGTACTCCTATGGGAGAGAGAGAGACAGCTCTTAGTTTGTTCTCGTAACTCAATGGCCTCGTATTACCCAAGACCCACTGCTTGTCCACTCTCAAACGCGCGTTGTGTGCATGCACGTCGTAAAGATTAGTCACCCGGCATATGTGCAATTCGGATGTGGTTCTTTAGCACCTATTACCCCGTTTCTTACCAGATCCAACAATCGGCCTAGCTATTTCGAACGACGTATGACATTTAGAAAAATTGATTGCCTCGTTGCACATACTGAAGATCTTGACAGGCTTACGCATGGCATATAGGAATTGTTGAATCATCTTCAATTACTACTGTACCGCTGGATGTGCTAAAATGTAGTATGTATACTCCAATAAATAGAAGTAGATGAGTTACTGCCATGGCTCAGTCTGTGGTGTCGAAAATTAGCTTTGTCGAATGGCACGGTAGCATCCGAAGACCAAACATCGCCCCCCGTTCCCGCTTCACTAGGCCCACAGATTGCTCAACAAAACTTGGTGCACGGCCAATGATGGGTCTAAATTTTTCTAATCGATGTGGTCAACAATCACAATACAGATATGCAAACCCTTGCTTTCGGTGGTGGATACAACCATCTTGGGCGCAGTGCAGGAAGACTGCTGCCGAGCTTCTTGCTATGTACATACCTACCTAGGGTACCTAGGTAACCCCCCCTCCAACCTGCGAAACGCCCTGCACGCTCATCAGATGGGTGAGAGCAGCCCTGCAGCAGCGATATCGAATACTCTTGAGAGGTTCGTTGTTTACAAATACTTGTTCTGTCTATGGGCGGGCTCACAGACTCCGCCCGCCTGCGCGAAGGATGGAAGCGTCGCACTAGGCACATGCGATCCGGTCGCGCTTCAAGGCCCTTAAAGGCCCTCACAGTGCGTGCCCTTTGGTCCACCGAGACTTGCGAGCATACCACCGAGCCGGCTCGAAGCTTAGGACCTGCGCTAATCCGAGAGTCTAATTCACGCCAAGTGATGAGGCTCTTCCGACAAAGTATATATAAAATGCAGACATCCTGGCACACTTCATCCCAAGCAGGGTGTCGGGAAACAGCGAGGAGCGATGGTACCATAGGTAACGTCGACTGCAGGAAGACGAAGTGATTGCAAAAAATTGGCAGCTGCAGCGGCTTTTGGAAATGCAATGCACAAAGTAGATGTAATGCCGGCTACGGGGCCTGAGGGTACCCAAAGCGGCCCAAGTGCTGCAACCCTCCTTTTCGACCTACCGGGCCTATTTGTATGTATGCAACCTGGCAGGCCTGGCAGCGCCTGGCAACTGACGCATTAATTGCATTTGACAGCAAAAAAGATGAGTGATCTTCGAATCCACAACGGTTACCCGCCCCCGACTCTTCTAGACCCACTTCCCCAGAAAGAAGACCTCGGAGTGGCTTAAGGCTAGTGGATCCCCTACTGCGTAGTACACTTACCCCGGGAAATGGATGCATTTCCATTGTCCCGCGGTTCGGCTCACATGCCAGCTTGGGTTTCACTAAGCAGGCCTTCTCCTTGTGGGGTAAGCCCACAATTACGCGTCGCAGAAAGAGCTTGATTGTGGACAATAATGGCCAACATGTGTCATTTTGCAGCAGTTGCTACAGAGTTTTGCCCCCTCCCTCGAGCAGAGCTAATGTCTGGCTACGCAAGGCACTAAGCATGACTTGGTCCTAGACTGGCGGGAAGACTCCCTGTCGTCGGACATGGGCACACGCATCTTTGTGGGGAACCCTAGATAGTGTGTCGCTAGCGAGGCTGCTAGGATGAGATGAAGGACTCAAGGAGCAGTTGGTCTGAGACCCTCCCCGTGAACGAGCTTCTTGCTAGGGCTGCTAATCCGCGTTCATTGTTTACGAGTCTAAACTGGACCCCGGGGGTTGCGGTCACACCTCGGATAACTCGGCGGACATGAGAAATGTCACCGATAATTTGCATCTTTTGGCCGCTACATAACCCTCTACTCCGTGCCCTTTTCGATAATCTGTACACCTTGTGACCGGTCCCCTTTTTGCCTGTGTCCAACCTCTGCTATTCCTGTCAAAATGAGCCAACCATTACACGAGACGCGGGTTCCTTCACCGTCAAACCTGGAGGATGGGCAGAAGCCTCATGTTATTGAAAATGAATATTCCGTTAGTTACAAGTCGGTCGAAAATGCCAGGCTTTGCAACGTGTCTAACTCATGAGTAGGATGAGATCAACTCCCTCTCCGAGGAGCACCGCCAGTATCTCCTCAGAGTACATGGCACGCTGGACCTCTATCCTGTCCCCGACATGACCGATGCCGATCCATACAATTGGCCGCAGCGCAAGGTGAGAACCCTTGAGAAGTTAGTTGTACAACTGTTGCGAACGAGAAACTCACACTAGCACTTCTTCAAAGAAAGTCATAAATTTAATCTTGGTGGCCTTCCACGCCATGATGGGCACTTTCACTGCTGCCGCTATCATGGCGGCCTTTGTCAATATTGCAGAGGACTTGGATATTGCCGTCCAGACAGCAAGTTACCTGACATCCGAGGTGATTTGCATCCTGGGAATTGCACCGCTCTTATGGAGGCCACTCTCCCAGCGTTATGGCAGGCGACCCATCTTCCTGATCTCGTTGATTTGCAGTCTGGTTGGCAACATCGGCTGCGCAAATAGCCATTCGTACGCGACCATGGCTCTTTGCAGAGCCATCACCGCCTTCTTCATCTGCCCAGCCGCTGCCATTGGCTCCGGCGTCGTCGTCGAAACATTCTTCCAAAAAGACCGCGCAAAGTTCATGGGTGTCTGGACGATCATGGTGACTCTTGGTGTCCCAATTGCGCCGTTCATTTTTGGCTTCGTGGCCCTCAGAGTCGGATATCGGTGGATCTACTATATCCTGGCCGTCGTAAGTCTTTTTTTGCATTGCCAAAACTTCCTCCCTCTCTTTTTTTTTTTTTTTTTTTTTTTTTTGCGCCTATAAGCTCACCCGGTCGCTTTTACAGACAAACGCCGTCCAGCTTATCCTCTACTTCTTTTTCGGTCCCGAGTCGCGCTACATCCGCGGCAGCGTCCAGCCCGAGGCCGAGAAGAACAAATCCGACTTCAAAAAGATGTACACCAGTTTCCGACGCATCGATCCGACTCCTATCACCTGGTATGACTTTGTCGAGCCACTCACGCATGCGGCGCATCCCTGTGTGGTCCTCCCAGCCATCGCGTATGCCATGGAGTTCCTGTGGACGAGCATTATGATCACTGTCGAGATCCCACAGCTATTCCCCGTGCTGTTCGGCTTCAATACCCAGGAAAACGGCTTGCAGATGATCGCGGTCATTGCGGGTACCATTGTCGGCGAGCAGGTTGGCGGCCGCATGTCCGATCTGTGGATGTCGATGCGGCGTCGAAAGCTGGGTGGACAGAGCCCTAAACCGGAGTATCGTCTTTGGCTGAGCCATTTTGGCTTTGCGCTGTGCATCATCGGCCTTGTGGTATTCCTTGTGCAGCTGTACTATGCCGGCACACATTACAATGTGACACCACTTGTGGGTGCCGGTATCGCCTCCGCGGGCAACCAGATCGTCACCACTGTCCTCGTCACGTACGCTGTCGATTGCTATCGTACCGATGCTCCAAGTGTCGGAGTCTTCATCACCTTTGTTCGTCAAATCTGGGGCTTCATCGGGCCCTTCTGGTATGTTTTGTCAGGCTATGGTTGTGGAATTCCCCAGGCTAATTCGTGATTTAGGTTCCCCCAGCTGCTTGAGGTCGCGGGTTATCGCCAATCTGCTGGCATAGGTTGTGCTATGATGCTGGGCGTGTCGATCATCCCAGTTTTGCTTGTGCAGTGGAAGGGTCGTTCGTGGAGGCCAAGTGAAGCATAGGCACTTATCTTCGCGGACAAGAAGGAGATTGTGTACGTGGTGTAATAGCGCCATCTTGCTTTAGTTCAATGGCATAACTGTTCCAACAACTTATCTTCCATAATACGCTTGGGGAGAACACTCGGTTCCGCTCACGTCTCTTGGGCTCAAGATGGGGTCCGGACCGTCTGTGTCGTTCAACCTGACCTCTTTTCGTCTTCGCAACAGCACCTTGGCCATCAGGACGCTCCGGCATCATCACTCGGGCATCGTGGTATTGCATCATGCTTGAGTTCAGGCTTATACTGTGGGTCGTCGGGGATGTTCCGCGCAATGGGACAATAAGCCTTGCGTCATATGCACACAAGTGACGATCCTGTTTGCGATGCAGGAAAAGACTTCAAATAAAACCCCGAAGTTGCTGGCATTGATCTTTCTCTGTTGGTAAAGTCCAAAGGGCTCTCAATAAACGCAAGAACACCCCCACCGTGCGCTCAACAACCAATCAGTATCTACCCACGCGCGACTGCAGCAAGGATTCAGTTCAGCCGGCCATGCCTCAACTGGACGTGTTGGAGCCTCAGCAGAGCCATTTCTCTTCAAATAAATCGACCTCTTCCATCCATGGTTTATCGGCAAGATGGGCGTCCGCGATCGAGAACTTCAACCCAATGTGGTTCTCGATATGCATGTCCTCCGGCGGCTTGGGCCTGGTCCTGAACGCCCCGTTTCCCTACCCTGCACAATGGCTGTCCATTTGCGGCGACATCTTGTTCGGCATTGAGCTGCTCCTTTTCGTCGGCTTCTTGGGCATTATGGCAGCTCGCTGGATCTTGTACCCGAGATCCGCCCTTCACCACCTGCGGTCCGACCAGCAAGAGCTCTCCGCCTATGCGCTCATCCCCATCACGCTGCTCACCATAGCGGCCCTGATAGCATCTCAGGTCTCGACAGCCTGGGGAGGCTATCCTTTCACTATTGTCGCTTACGTGCTCTGGTGGATTGCAATGACGATGATCATGTTATACTGCGTAGCGGTGATCAGCATTCTCTCGTATAGTCCCAAACACATAGGGAACGTCATGATGCCCGCACTCTTCATGCCCATTGTCGGAGTCGCTACAGCGGCGGTAGAAGCGGCTTCGGTGAGCGCAAACTCATATGAACTGTCCACTACGCTGGCCGTGCCCGTCATCGTAATGGGTTACTTCCTGCTCGGGCTATCGATGTGGATGGCTATGATCCTATATACCGTATTCATGCTTCGGCTCATGACCCATGGCTGGCCTCCTTCGTCAGGCGTGCCTGGCCTTGCAATATTGGTAAGCACACTGAGTGGAATTTGGCCCCGGTGCTAAATACTAAATGCAAAATAGGTCGGTCCATCTGGTCAAATCGCATCCGCATTCCAACTGCTTGGCGAAAAAGCCGGGAAGAGTGGGCGCTTCGCACAATACGAGAGCGGCACGTTCTTCACAGAACAGACGGGCGCGATATTCGAGGGCGCAGGTACACTCATGGGGATGCTGTTTATGGGACTCGCGTTCATGTGGTTCTTGGTCGCCGCGTATGCCATTGTCGACATGAGCCTACTAAAGGGGAGGCACAAATACACATTGTATGTACCCCATAGGATAGCTGAAATACTGGAGCTTGATTACACAACCAATGCTAATCAACTCCAACCCACTTAGGACCTGGTGGGCTGTAGTGTTCCCTATCGTCACCCTTGACACTGCCATGATTCAGCTGGCAAAATCCATGGATTCACCAGCATTCCGAGTGCTAGCCACGGCTCTCTTCGTCTTTCTCTTGATAGTATATGTGATCAATTGGGTATTGACGATATGGTCCGTGTTCAATGGAGACATTTTGTTCGCACCGGCGCAGCCTCCGTCCAAAGATAATGAAGCGCATCATACACAGAACGACACTGATCACTCCGATGGGCCTTTGCTGGTGTAGCTCTGGGTGTTGGGCTAGTCAGGGCCCGTCTCAAATATCAAAAACAAGAAGCCACGCCACGGACTGATGGAAGACGCACTTGCTCCTTCCGCTCCACAAGAGAGCATACCTAAGCCATGAAAGGGCATTTGCACGTTCTTGAGCGCCAAGCCCAAACATTCATCACGTCCTTGGATCACCATCTCCAAAGCCAGTTTCTCAGGAGTAATATTATCCAGTCTGCAACAGCAATCATCTCTTTTCTGATATCATCAGCTCGAACGACGATGGACGAGGACTCGGGACGAAGACAACGTACGCAGACATTGTCTCAAGCCACCGATTCCACTCCCAAGACACCTGTCAAAAAGATTCGATTTGCGCACATTCCTGAAGAGGCCACGCCTCACAGTGTTTCGGCAACGCCAGCTAGTTGCAGATCAGCATGCAGTAATCTTTCCAGCTTGGCAGACACACCACTATCCGCGAAGATGGCTAAGATGGCGGATCGATGCATCGTGTTGCTCAACGAGTACTTTGCTGAGCAGCCTCCAGAGCCACTCAGTCCAGCCGTTCACACCGAAGCTGGCGATGGCTTCGACGAGTTGTCAGTCGAATCCATTTCAACTCTGGTTTCCGACCACCACTCGATGGAGGAGTTCCACCGATATCCCGAACTGCCGACCGAGGTGCAAGACAGGATTTTGGAGGATGCTCTCAGTCTCCATCGGTCTCGCAGTCTAGCCATGTGCTCAGACAAGTCAACGCTTGCTCCACCTGCCCTGGCAGCGGTGGATAAGAAGACGAGGGAACAGGTCTTCCGGATAATGAATAGGCCTGACAAGCATTGTGTCGGCCAGCTTAGCAGAAAGGGTGTTGTACGAAGTGAAGAAGGTAAGTAGCCAGCCGAGCGAAGTCCAAGTACGTTGATTGACCATGGGGTAAGCCCATCTCGAGTCGTTGGCCCAGTAAGTCCTTTGGAATTTTAGGATCACTAGTTCAAAGTGAGTCGGAGAGTCAAGAGGCAAGATCGAGGCTGATATTCTGGAACGTGTGGTTGACAAGAAGAGTTGCCTACGATTTGGGACCGTTCAGTGTGAGAATGAGCGTCGAGGGACGAGACCACTTTACACACTATACTGTCAATACAGATGTATGCTTGACTAGTCCAAATTGTTCCCAGCAGTATCCCTAAAGAGAATGTCCCTAAAGAGAATGTCCTCACTCGGGACTTTCGTCTCCAATTAGAGGGGTCGAGGCCTGATACTGCGCTGTCTTCGGCTTGCGCAGGCGAAGTCGCCGTGCTATTATATTTATACGAACGCTTGAACGGTCTTGGGATGCCTGTAGCACCATACCAAGATCAATGTAGCCACGACTCAATGACATTCATGTCATGAATGTTCGGCATACAGGTTCTCGTCAATGTCAGGGATTGAAGGTCTATATCGGAACACGCAAAGAAGCAATGTGGTCAAGCCTGGCAAGATCTCCGAAAATCGAGACAGGGGGTAGAATAAGGCTTCAGCTTCCCGCCGTGGAACGCGGAGATGTGCGAAAGCCCAAGTACCTAGGTAGCGATACTCCTCCAACGGAAAGGCCATAATATTGGGCCCATCAGATCAAAGTCCCTGCTCCATTGGGTGGCATGATTCTTCAAGCTGCAGGCATACCATGCAAAGCGTCCCGAGCCGCAGTGGCAGCCTGGGCCGCAACCCTGCGCTGCTTCCTGGTCTCCTTTTGGTCATCGAGCAAAATTCGGCTGACCCAATTCAGAGTGCGACCGCGACGCATTTTCTCGACCTCCATGACGGCATCCTGCTCGTCAATTCCGTCGGCTATGTAGAGCTTGATCCTGTCCGAGATGACCTTGCGCCGTTGATACCAAGTCCTGAGCTTGGGATCCTGACGCCAACGGGGGCCCCACAGCGCGTCGAGTTTCTCTACGGACATGTTGCCAGCCCTGCCATATCGAAACTCCTCCCAAACCTCTGCAACGGTGTCTATGTGGCTCGGTTGCACGGTCGGGGGCTCGTTGGGTACGGACGAGGGCGTGATCTTCATCTCGGTCTTCGTTGTAGAAGTCTGAGAGGGCGGAGGAATTTCGAAGGGAGGTGGACTTGGTGTCGCAGCCGGGAAATTACCAAGCAGCTGTGTCTGTGGGGTACGAGCAGCGGTTGTGTAGTGAGGCGCCGGTGTAGAGGCAGGACCTACTCCCTGTTGCGCAACCGAATGGAAGGGGCCACTGGAACTGTGCAAAGACGTTGTGGGAGGCATGTTTGTGGGTTGTGAAGCTGTTTCGTGTGTTGAAATGGATGTAAGTCTCTTGATTTTGGTCTCGTTAGCCTGGGTTAATTCGGCCGGGTCTGCTGTCGCTCACTCACACTCTGTAGCACATGAATGGACCCAACTTGTGATGTGAAGTGAGCACTGAGAAGACCCTTCAGTTGTTCAAGATGGGTGCTAACGGTATTGTACTGGTCTCGGAGCTCCGCGATCTGCTGGGCATGGGACGTCTGCATCTGTTGGATCATGGACATCAGGTCTGCTATGCTCTTCTCTTGCGGCTGGGTCTTTCTGGGCGGGGTTGCAGCTTCATGCGGGGCATGTGGTAATAAAGAGGCCATGCTATCAATGATGGGGGCTCTAGATTCGAAGGCCTGTCGCTTAGATTTCGCACTTTCAAAATCAAAGGACTCGTCATCCTCAAGAGGGCGCTTGACAGATACACGGGGAGAAGCAGTGCTGTCGTCCGGGGTTGCGCTTGGGGAGATCTGTGATGCATCCGTCATGGTCAGGAATGGTGGGAAGGAGAAAGTGAAGTCATAAAGGAAGCTGGAAAGAAGAGAAGAGACCAGCTCGCCTTCCTTGCCCAAGCGCATACACAATGCTGCCTTCAACGGCTGTGTGAGGGCGACATTGGGACGGAGGCAGGAGTGAAGTCATCCCATGTGAAGTTGCGATGGAACAGAGCACAGACCGCACACGGTCCCTGGTCTCCACCTCGTCACTGGGAGATCCCTGCTCAGGCACTTACACGGAATAACAGGGATTAGCCCAAGGCGAGGCCAGAATCCAAACTACAATCTTCCAAGTATTTGATCCTGACTCGGCCCAATGGCATTATATTACATTTAATCTTTATGCTATGTATATATCTTTTATTTTCCAAAGTGTCTTGAAAGAGCTACGTTGGGAGCTCACGCCTTGCACATTCTTCCGTCATTCGCCACCGTCCAAGCATCACTGCCAACCGCCACGCCACAATAAAACAATCCTTCAGGATCCCACTTTTGCTTAATGGACAGCAAGACGTCGTAGTTCCTTCCATAAAAGACCTCCTTCCAATTGGGTTGTCTGAAATCTCCTTCGTTGATATAGGTACCCATGCCAGGTGTGGCTTGTTCAAGAAGGGGCTGCAATGAGTTGGTGATCAGGTCCTGCTCTACAAAAACATCACTCCACGGATCAGTGAAGCTGAATGGAACCTCGATCGTCGCGGAAACAATTGCATCACGCCAAGCGGGTAGAACTGAATTATAGCCCGCAAATCGTTGAACGTTGGTTCCAACACCAATGAAAACGCCGTTCAGATTGGCATAAGCACGTGACGTTGAGGAGAAGTTGGATCTTGAGAAAATTAGCAAGAGAACGTGACACTTTGATACGAAGTTGCTCTTCTCAACTGGTGGTATAGAAGATTGGAACGAGGTTTGTAAAGAAAAAAGTAACGCACAGTTGAGAGGCGGAAATTAGGCGACCTCCATATTGGGCGGTACCAACTTGAATCCATCCCTCGGGAAGAGGGCCCCAGTAATACTCATAATGTTCTTGGTAAGTAGCGAACTCCGTATAGTTCAGAGTATATGTCAATTTCATAGAATCCAGGCTGCCTAGGATGGGTTGCATGGCATTCTCGAGCTCGCGTTGTGTCTTGTTGAAAGCTGTCAATGCCGAGATCGTGAGGTAGTCGCCGCTGAAGTAGTAGATCACCATGGTTCCGAAATTAACAAGATCCGGCAATGCCGCATGGAATGCGTCGACGGCTGCGAAGATCGTATCACTGGAGTTCCCGTTGTCGGCTTTCTGAAGAGAGAGTTTGAGGCCACTGACAACTGCATCTGGGTAGGTCTTGACAGTCATCGAGACAACGACACCGTAGTTCCCACCGCCAGCCCCACTACATCAAGCTCAGAACGTCAGTTCTATGATCTCAAGTACGTGGGCAAACGATTGCTCTTATCAGAAAAATGCTCACCTCAATGCCCAGTATAGATCTGGGTTTTCGTATTTTGAGGCCGTAACCAGCTCACCACTGGCAGTGACCACCTCAAAAGACAGTGTCTGATCTGCGGCTAGTCCAAAGCTGGTGCTCAAGGCAGAGTGTCCACCGTTCTGAGTGTAGCCACCGGCGACGCCAACAGTTGGGCACTCTCCCGTGACTGCGACGCGTCCCATCGCAGAAGCAGCTTCGATAAGTTCGTAGCCTTGGACACCAGCGCCAACTGTAAGAGCCGTGCCAACGTAATCTGAACTGTTCCATTGGACCGGCTCGATACTTTTCAGGTGATGAGTCCAGACAGCCAATGCTCCGGCGCCAGTCGATCGACCGAGGTAGTCATGACCTTGACTTTAAAGTAAGCGTTTTTGAAAGTCGGAAGAGGCTGTGCAGGCAGCACTTACCGGTATTTCGAATGACCAATCGAATATTTTTCTCCTTTGCGAATTTAATGGCAGCTGCAACATCTTCGGGCTGGGTTACATTGACGGCATAGCGGACATAGTTGCCCAGCTCGCATGGCCTTTGGGCGGAAGTGAAAGGGTCACAACTTTGGTTGGCAAAGAAGGGGGCCATTATACTAGAACTGGAATTCATGCTGAAAGACTCATTAGTTTTTTGAGCCTACGAAGACTGTCTCGTTGTGGCTGAACGACTAACTGGATTCCCGAATACGTCCATTGCTCTTGGAGGTTCGCACACTGCTCCGCGTCGTATACCGGATCGTGACAAGGCGAGCCAAGGGGTACAGTGGCGATCAGACGGCCGTCAACCGTAGCATTGAGAGCCGACCATTCTGCTACACTTGGCCAGCACTCATCACCTGGGAAGCACTTGCAGTCGATAGCGGTCGAGTTTCGAGTATGATCCCAAGGCGTTCGCCTGGTGCAGCCAGTAGCTGCAGAAACATGGTCCAACAAGAGGAACGAGGCAAGTAGAAACCACTGCATGATTACCTAGGGAGGCGCGCTGCAATTGGTCGTACAGGTGAAAGGTGCAAGTGATAATGACTCGAAGGCAGTACCAAGCATGCCCAGGTGACCGATACCTGGGTAGAAAGGAGCAGGAAATACAACACCGAAAACAAATATACTGTGGCCTGTGCCCCTAAGTAGGATAATTCTGTTGGCAGACCGAAGGAGTTAGACCGTATGCGCAGTCAATATTCACTGAGTCAAGCCAAGAATTTGCCCTATAGTAGTGTCTGAAGCCAGACCTCGGTTACAGTCGTGCACTCCACACCTCGTTCGACGGTCCAATATTAAGCTTTTAACTATAAAATGCGTTATCAAAAAAGATTTCAATTTCAAGGCACCGTCGGCAGAATGAATGCGGCCATGCAGAAGTTACTGATCTCCTCTCGGTATACGAGGGTTCTCTACCAAGCGAGCCAACCGGGTCACCCGCATATCCTTGGATCGTTCCCGACAGAACGGTCCGCAAAGCTCGCGACGGACCGCAGCCCCTTTTCGGGCAAACACTGCCGAAATCCAACGTTACTGCCGACCGAATTTCAAGCGGCTTTGCCGTCGCAAACTCAACCTTGGAATACAGTATCCCAGTGCAATCTCAGGCCAGCCTCGTTTTCGGGCAGTCATGACTGAGTTTTCGTTCCTCCGGATCTGCTAACGGTTGTCTTCGGATCGGTGTGTGCACTCAACTGGTGATTGAAAGCGTCTACTTCATTGGTCTGTTGTACTCGACCTGACCGCGACCACTCATCCGTAAATGGTTGCTGGTATTCGAGGGGCTCGCGGGATCAATTGTCAATTTCTGCCAGCCAAGAAACACTAATCAAGCCCTTACATCCAAGGATCCGCAGCGAAAGATACCTCAAGCTCAGGTATCCCCCCTCCCAGAATGTGGACCGATCGTACTCGGGAATCTGCGAATCTCAATCCGCTTACTTTAACAGTCTCTATCTGGTACAAACCCTTGGTGAGATATCAGAGATATCATGCCGGAATCCGGATTGACGTGAACGTTGCCCCGTCCATGTAGATCCCGCCTTGGTAATGGATACATGTTCTTTTCGAGCCTAGCGACCTTAGAGTACTCTGCGGGTACCAGTTGGAATGTGTGGGGATTGTGTGTCCCGTGGAACCCCGTCCAATTGCTACAACACTTGAAAGCAGCATCTTCTGTTCGAACATCGCGTTTTCCAAAACTATAACGATCATTCAAGCGAGGTGTTACAACCTGTCTCCAAATCTGAGACCGCAGGATTTTGTACCCCAGCATAATACAATTAGAGGGCGGTGTTAAGTAGCATGCGTAATGGACCTTTTTCAGTTAGCACTGACTTGGCACCTGCTACATGACTCCATATTTCTGGACAGTGCTATGAAAACATACACTCATGTCTGCTACCTTAGTAAGGGAATCCCATTCTTCGCGAAAGGACAAAAAGCAGGGAAACAGCCGAGCTCGTAGCAGTATCCAGATATTACTGTATGTAGCCATCTTGGTAGACAAGTACTTTTAGGCAATAGGTCCGAAATAGCCTGAAGTACCTCCTGAAAACACTAATACTTTGCTCATACAGATACCACATCTTCCATACTGGGAAGCATAAGTCCTACAGGATAAGCCAACGCGCATCTATTGGGTTATTAGAAATCCATGCCTCCATGGCTCTGCAGCATGTCCACGAGCGGAAGAAACCTAGGTAAACAACAAGCTCAGCGCCGTATTAGACTCAGACTGAACTCTTCTTCGTTCCAGTCAATGTAAGTACTTCTGGCCTCCTTCGATTCCAATAAAAGAATGGAAAAAATTGTACGTAAGTTCACCTTGGTGGCCTCCACTGAAGTGGATGCTGGCTCAGCTTTCAAGGATGAATACCAGTCTACCATACCTACCTAGGTAGGTAATATAGATTAGAAGTGCTATTCATGGGCGAGTAATTCATGTGGAATACTCCACTTGCTAGCAGGGTTCAAGTCTTTGGCGGCTAGGAATCCCAACCTCGTGTAGGGGTATCAATTAAAGTTTCATAACAATGTCTCAACGGCGGCCATTTCACCAGCTTGTTTGCGCTAGTTTGATCTCCCCCTGGCGGTGTACACCATTCTCTGCCCGTGTTGCAGAATTTGTAGGAGATTTGAGCATCAAGAGAACCCGGCATTAAGATATATCATCTGATCTAGCATCTTAGATGTCTGATTAGAATCTTCAAAAGCGAAGGAGTCCTTGATGCTTTGCTGGGCCCGTTCAGCATAGCTGCTTCTTTCCACAACTTTGAATATTCAATTTGGTGATTTTAAGGCTCGTCCTCCCCGTCGATCATTCAACATGGGCTGGGTATTCAACAAGTCAGATGATATCCCTACATGGGTTCCACAAATCGTGGCCATAGCCTTAGTATTTACCGCCCTATCATTCTTCACTTGCTGCCTGCGGGTCTATGTGAGGGCTTTCATGATTAAAGCTTTCGGTGCTGGTGAGTCAAGCCAATCCTCAAAGGTTCTCCTCCCGGTCACTTGGAAATAACACAAAGTACAGATGATTGGGCCGTCCTCTTCAGCTGGGTAAGATCACCAACTGCATCTCATCCGAGCCCCTCCCCTAGCTTGGGTACCATCTTCTGACAAAATTCGGGAGGATCAAGATCGGGATTTGTGGATATGCAACTTGCAGTATTATCCGTCAGTGCACCCGTTTGCTGTCTCACAACACAATCTGACATCTGTGCAGAAACGAGATGGGGCCTCGGGATCCTCCATATTGACGACATGCCCGCCGAAAACATTTATAACTTCCTACTTGTGCGTGGTCATGACACTCAAAGGGGCCCTCTGCATTCCCTCATGCACGTCAGACACTGACCTCAGCAGATCCAATATATCGGTTCACCCTTCTATGTTCTGTGCCTTTTTGGCTTCAAATTCAGCCTCCTGATGTCTTACCTTCGATTTATACAGTTTGGATTCTGGAACTTGGCAACCAGGGTCATGGTTGTGGTGGTCATTATGGCCCACATTGCATTTTTATTCGGCTTCATATTTACCTGCAACCCAATCGCCAAGTCTTGGGACTCGACCGTTACGACTGGTAGCTGCTTGGGTCTGCCATTCTACACATCATTTTCGGCTTTGACAATTTCCTTTGATGTTATCATGTCAGTGCAATGCAAACCCCCAGACGAGGGCGAAGGACTTGGGTAGCAACGGACACTGACCTAATTCCATCTCCTCAGCATACTTCTTCCTTTCCATGTCATCATCAACACACAACTCCAGACCCGCAAGAAGGTTGCTATCCTGGGGCTTTTCACTCTCGGCATCTTTATTACGGTGGTCCAAGTCATTCGATTCAGTACGATTCAATCTCTCAGCAACCTTCTGGATTCAGCGAGGCCAATCACATGGTCCATCATAGAAGGTAATCTTGGTATAATCACAACCTGTATACCTACTCTCGCGCCCTTGGTGCGTTATTACTCCGACAGATCGAGGCTTGATGGACAGTCCGGCAGATCAGGTACAACGAGACAACAGGGCACTGGTCAAAACTCATCAAGCTATGCCATGAAATCGTTCGTGAGCGGATTACGAGGTACGGGCACATCAGCGAACCGAAATGTTGTGATTAGTGGTAATCACAGTGGCGACAGCACAGAGCTTATCTGTGATACTTCAGCGGGGATTGTCAAGACCACCGAGCTCACTGTAACTTCATCGGGAGCCGATCACTACCTAGGAAGATAAACAAGCTGGATCAACCGCGGTCTTATGTCTAGCAGTAAACTGCACCAGCGAGGATTCTGTCCTCTTTCTCCAGGGTAAAAGCTAATTAAATGATATCTAAACTTGCTACTCCATGTGAAATAATTGTTTTTCTTCCTACAATTGGATAAACTTTGTTAGGAAACGAAATTCAACACAAATTTTGGGGCGTGATGAGTTGAATATCTAGTGAAGGACTACCCTTCTCAGCCATCCCATTCCGTTTGGTTTCGTCCCGGTCAATTCAAAGGTGCCTGTCTAAATCGACAATGCCATTTATTGTACGTTGTATAGACAGAATTGGTCGGTCTGTATTTTGATGACGGCAAAGTCTTTGATGGTAGGCTTACTGTTTCCTACCATTTTCATCACGAGCCAAGCGCTGTCCCTCTCGCGCATCTGGCCGTTGTAGATTTCCAGAGTCCAAAAGCGCAACTCGTGTTGCCTTATTGAAGTCAAAGAGCTTCCGAATTTTAGGCTGTACTTTGAAGTGCTCCAATACCGACGCACGATGCTGTAGCTCGACATGTGTCACCGATGAGCATTACAGTCAGTGTATGTACTGCCGTGTTTGATTGGTCCACTGGCTTCACGAATTGCGGACTCACGCCGGCATACTCCTGCTTAACGAAAATGCTATGTACAAGACCCGTGTGCGAAGTTCTGGAATCTTAGTGCAGGAAATTGATAGCCTCGGACTCGAAGGCTACGCTTAAGCAGCTGATTGCCGAAGAACGAAAGCAAGTCGTTAGCCATAATTTGTTATCAGAGTGTTGGGTCCAGGCTAAAGTGAAATCAAGCTACCCCATTTCATTTCCATGTATTACCTTGGTCCATGCGAGTTGAATGATTAGTGTGGACCGAGACGTTTGTGGTTTGAGGCAGTGGCTTCATAATGATAGCCAAAGGTTCCAATCGGGGTTCTTCTTGTCTTCGATCACGAGATGTCTAGTCTTCGAGGGTCTAGCGGCCGTCACTTGCTCATGCTATGTGGAAAGGCTAGCCAAGCTCCAGCCTTAAGCTTCAATAGCCTTGTCGTAGTGTTAAATCAATGGGATATCAAGTTGTATGGTCATCTTTAGATATGCTTGTGCGAAATCTCTGGTCGTGGGCTCATATCTACTGTGATGCAATAATCTTTAATTTCGGAGTGAGCCTATACGACAATTGAATTCGAAAACAAGGTCCAAGGCTAACCTCTTCAAATTGGATGATATGATTAATGCCAATGTAGGACATGTATAGATGCTCTATTGCAGATAATGAGTGTCGGAGGGTACAGGATTCGATCATTGTTCAACGTGGAGTAGTGGTCCAAAAGTCACAAAATCCATCCTTCTTGGGCTACTCGGCGTGCATTTGACCACTTGACTGATGTGAAACAGACAGTATAGGCTCGTCGTGACGGCCTGAGGCTGACATACTTGATCTATCGGGCTACGTGTCAGCGGTCAGCAGCCAGGTCATCGAAAAACTCCATTCCGGCCTGGGATTTGCTGTTTAAGTTGGAGACGTTCCACAGAATGGCCATTCCTGTTCTCGAATCGGCTTCCGAAGACCGTTTGGACTGGCGCTCCCTAGTGCATATCTGTAATCGATCTATTTGCCGTCAGATTCGCTTGTATGACCAGCACCGCTGGGGTTGATAACACTTAGCAAGATAACGAGTTTGTTCTTCGATAGAATGACATTTTCTTCAATTGTAATGGAGCATTAGTCCCAGTGAGTCGTGACTATATTCGTATCACACCTCCCCAGATCGGAAACGCTACAGGTTGTGCGCCAGCCACTAGCAGTCTTGTAATACGAACATCGGTCCTTAAGGCCGCCAAAATCTGATCTAAAATATATAAACTTCTAGGTCAGGTGATTTTGACCTGATGGCGCGCCGCCTACCTTCTGCACAGACTTGATAGTCGACTTACTTGACTCGGACTACTCAGATGTGCACAGGGTCAAGGCTCATCAAAACAGATACGTTACAACCGAAAAGGCTTGCAACTTACCAAATTCGGATGTGCACAATGCAATGCTGCTTCATGTCTTTGTTTTGAAGTTCTCTGATCCACATGCAAATCCTCAGTGCTTCGGAGTCCACTATCTCTCCGCCCTCGGCAATTTCAGGGGCGTTGTGATCGTCCGAATTGTGTTGAGATCAACAGCTCAATGGGATCGCCGAGGACCCATAGTAATACAATCCACGATGATCGCACCTACTTTTGCCCTTTAAGAGTCCAAAAAGCTCTGACCGTCCCGTGAAATGTAAATTAGTTCCAAAACTGGTTCTAAATCCAAGCCTTTTGACCTCGGGAGATCACCGGGAACAAAATTGAATGACCGACAGCCTTGATGCCCCTGCCTATCAGACTAAATGAGACGTCCTCTTCAGTATGATATCGGGGTGAACGAAGGTGGACTAGTTGTTCGAGAAATTAACATGCCATCATTGGGCTTCTATGACCTCAAAGTGATAAGTTCAATGGCCGCTCGTTGAGTATATATACCCTTCAGATGTTCGCCCTTGAGTCAAGACCAATATTATATCCATCCTCCTACAAAAGCTTAATAATTCACTGAACCAACTGTTCCACACTCGCTATCTTCTTCAGGAATTCATTGTCACTCATTTACAAAACTCCTAACTTTCAAAATGAAGACTTCTTTCGTCTCTCTCCTGGCTCTGGCCGCTGGCGCATTCGCCGGTCGTATTGGGACTGTTGGCTCCCTCTATGAGCGCGACCAAACCATCACTGTCACTACTTTGACGGAGACGATCAAGACTTACACCTCATCCATCAGTGAGTCTCATATAAAGCGGGTTTTGGCGCAGCATTGGGCTACTTATTAACACTTGTTCAGACTCAACTCTGGCTTCTGTTCCCGAGAACCCTACCGCAGCTGAACAGACCAAGGCTATCAACGCCATCGCACCCAAGCTGGAGGAGATCTCTGATGTT
Source organism: Gnomoniopsis sp. IMI 355080 (assembly GCA_027946555.1). NCBI lineage: Eukaryota > Fungi > Ascomycota > Sordariomycetes > Diaporthales > Gnomoniaceae > Gnomoniopsis > Gnomoniopsis sp. IMI 355080. The sequence continues at coordinate 32,074 of JAPEVC010000116.1, forward strand.
CTTCACACTGCAACCAAGGCCTCGGTCACTACTGCCTTCTTGGATGTCGATGGAACGGACCTCGTGTCAGCTGTCGAGGGTTTGGTTCACGAGATCGTGTACACTGTCAAGGCTGTCGTTGAGAAGCTCGGACTGGGTAAGTTACCAGTAAACCAAACACTTCATGGAATTGTAATTAACCAACTGGTGATCCATAGTGAATGGCCTTTTGGTTGCCTTGAAGCCATTGTTCATCGTCCTTGGCAGCCTTGTCACGTCTCTTGACACCGTGGTTAGTGGACTGCTGGTGGACGTTGAAGGCATTCTCAACTCTGTTCTCAGCATTGTAGCCAGCGTTTTGGTCACACTCATCTAATTTTCGATCTGGAAAACCCGGCTGGAATTTCCTCTTCGAACCTCACACTCTGGGCCTCGGAAAGCTGTCGCTGAATGTCTATTTCACTGTATATAATTACATAGTCCGTCCATTGGTCGACATGTGTGTGACTCATATTAAATATTAGTCTCAGCATTGCGAATATACGGCGCTCTGCTATTACATCTTCATAACTTATGACCCGACTGTTGTGACAAAATCTTCCACCTCCCTGAAGAACACGTACGCCTGCCTAACCATCCCAAATTTATACAGTCCTCAAATCCAACAGGAGTTTTTATAGACTGAAATGGAACTCGTTCAACCATCATCTCATACCTCATGCCTTCTTCTCCAGATTATCATCAAACAGGCTGGGAATACACACATACTTCACCAATTTGCTGACCTCTCGACCACGATGACCGGTGCAATCTTTGCAGCCCTTCCTAGCCATCTCTAGACCTACCACCCCATCCATGTTGCGATTCATCCCGTTCGCAGTGGCTCCAAGCCCAGTCCAGCTCAACCTCTTCTTTCCGTTCTTGAAGATCTGCGAGGCAGAGTCACTGGCCAGAGCGGTAAATTCACGTTTCTCAGCAAGTTCTCTGTCAATTGTCATGAGGTCATCTAGGATGCTGCGGTCTGAACCTGCAGGCGAAGTAGACGCAGACGGGTTATTGTGGTGCGTCTGGTCAGGGAATAGGCAAGACATGTAGTCCTTGAGCGACATGAATGGGCGTGAGGAAGGCTTGTGTTCTGTAGGCCCACTGACAGCCTTGCTCTTGTCTTTGGGAGATCCAGGAGTATCCGGTTGGATCCTACCAGGGCCATTCAGCATGAATACGCAGCCGCAGAAGCGACCTGCCAGATCCTCATGAACGCTATGTATCACGCCCATGCGCGCGAACGGATCTGTAGAAAACGCAAAATGTTCGATGTGGGGTCCCCGACGCTCGGTGACAAATTCCGGGGCGTGAACTTGCTTCCCAACAGTCTTCGTGTCGGCGACAGGGCCACCCAGGGGTGTGACAAATTCCACAGCTGCGGCCCCGAAGGTGTATATCTCCAATTTTGACAACTTGTCAGTCGGAATGTCGGCGTATAGCTGGCGGAGAAGTTGAGACATCGTAATGGCACCAGTGTTGTGGGCGAGGATGATTGTACGGGTGGTCTTGGTATCCAGCAATGTCGTGCGAATATCAGTATACAAAGCATGTGTGGTGGCTGAAGGGTAGGCCATATTGAAAGAACGTTGGAGTAGCGCAGCCAAAATATCAATGGGTAGACCGTAAGTCGGCTCGTGGACAGCGCTGATGGTCCTGCTGAAAAGTCTTGCTAAAGCGGGGAGAGTCTTCTTCGTCAAGCTCTTCGAGCTTCGGAAGCATTAGCTAAAACCGTCTTCTTTTCTTCAGGGAAGTGCAACAGGATAATTCACCTCATTCCTATTCCTGCAATGAAGAACCACTGCTCATCATCCACTTCCTGACCCATCATCCATCCATCCGCCGCGGCTGGCGATGGTGAGCGGATGACCTCCCCTCTGATGCTACGGCCGTTGAGGGACCAGCTCATCCCCATCACCAAAGCGCTGCAGCACCCGACCCAAGCCGCGAACAATGCACCCGGGAGAGTCAGCCACAGTGGAATTGCTGATATGAGCATGTACAGCTCGAGCAGGGCCAGGCAAACATGCTGGACCATCTCAGAGATGTCCATTCGGGAGGTGAAGGCGCCATGAATTAGCGAAGGCAACAAGCTGATTGTTTGCGAGATATCTTTGCGTAGTTGTTGAGTGACAGAGCGCCGCGAGTTTGGTCTTGTACCGCATGCGCCATCGATCAACGGCGGAATGTAGGTAATGTTAGGCGATCCAACATAGCGATGTTCTTGTTGGTGTTCGGAAGTGGGTGACGTTGGTGCTTTGAATTTCGATATCGATCTGTTCTTAGGAGACGTGCTCGGCGATCCGGAAGGCGAGAGGAACGGCATCTTAATGCGTAAATGACAATATGGGGTTGTCTTGTCTGGGGTAGGACTTGCATTCGGCAGAAAAATAATGACATTGGTTGACCTGGCGATTTACATGCTCATTTATGCTCCCGAATCACTTGTTATTCATTCCAACCGCTCTGGTGCTGCAATCAAGTGCATTCCTCAGGAATCTCACCCAAACACCAACTCATTTATCCCCAAGCACACTGATTGGTCGGGTCTCAGATGCCCACCCCTTCAAGAATTTGACAATGTGGGATGTTTTCTCACTATCGAGAAGTTCTATCGCATTCTGTAATACTATCTTGTAGGCCATGTGGTGCACATGGTATGCTCAGCACATCAATCTCGAGTCGCATTCCTGACCGATGGCACGGGTAATCACGGAAGCTGAAGCCCGAACAAGCAGAGTTATATGCGGAAACTGGTCTGCCCTCCGCTGAAAACTAGGTACTCCAACTGGAACACACGGTTGATTATTTTCTAGTATACCTAGTTCAACATGCACGAATCTGCCGTTGGAGTTTGGCAGAAAGCTGGCCAAAGGATGCTTAAAGACGACCTGACCAGAGGATCGACACGTGGGAGTGAGTAGTTCAAGGCACGATTACGCGAAAAGGCTTGCTGACGCCATGGAGTTGACTCTTGACTCTTAAGATCACTAAGGATCGTAGAGACCCAGCTCGTACAAGGCTCAGAGCGTTAGCGCTCAAGCGAGAGCAAGAGGTTTGTGGGGTTCCAAGCTTTACTGTGATGAGGCTGGGATATTTTGATATCCGCAAGAGTTACAGTAGCTGCTCAACGCAAGGCCAAATTATTTCGAAGTCACTTACAGGCTTCAACCTGTTGATGATATCTCAAATTGATATTGAAAAGTGCCCTAACTGTATCTGCTCATATAGGGCTATCTCCAATTTTGCATTGAATGTGAGGCGCTAAACACCACATGGCTGATTCTGTGCCTGGGGCTTGACTCTTCACAGACTCGCGTGAAGTTTCATATCGAAGTATCTTATATTTGGTGGGCCAATTCTAGGGCGCTCTTGATTCAACCTAGCGTAGCTTTAAATTGTTCCCAGGGGCGCCAAGGAGGAAAAGGCTGGGCAAAGGAAAAGACTCATGTACGCGAAGATATCACTTGGCAGATCTGTTTATAAACAGTTGGCGTATCTTTTTGTTTCCCATATATCAGCCATGTGCTTTTCCCACAACGTCAACAGAATATTTCAACATATCACAGTCAACATAGGACATCAGATTGAGACAAAGTGGAAATCACTATGAGAGCCTCTTCTTTCCTTTGCCTTGGCCAGGCAGCCCTCTCTTTGGCGTCGACAATACGCACTGGTGGTAATCCAGGCCTAGTACGACAAGTATCCACTGCAGCTGTCGTCGAAGGCAACGGTACAATCCAGGCGTCTTTACCCAGTGGAGATTATGTCAACGTATATCTTCACGGAGCAACGGTCACCTCATGGAAAACAAGTGATGGCGACGACAAGCTTCTTCTCTCTACAGCATCAGCTCTCGACGGTAGTGCGGCAATACGTGGTGGAATTCCCGTGGTCTTTCCCAACTTTGGTTCGCCGCCCAAGGATCACCAGACTTCCGGGCTTCCTGGCCACGGTTTTGCTAGGAACAGTACCTGGAGTTTCGCCGGCTCAGAATTGCAGGACGATGGAGCGGGCGTGGTACTTACTTTCACCCTGAACTCGACACAACTGTCTGCCAAGTATCAGCAAGCCTGGCCTTACTCTGCCGGATTTACTTACACCGTCAATCTCACACAAGACAATCTTGCTGTCCACTTCACCGTTGAGAACATGGACACGACCGCTATCGACTTCCAGTTCCTACTGCATACATATCTCTCTGTACCGGTAAGTACGAAAGTCTTGAAGTGTGATAGAACATGGTAATTGACATCACGATAGAATATCAGTACCACAACCGTGTCAGGCTTACAGGGCGGAATCTACCAAGACAAGACACTCAATTACACCGTCTTTACCGAGACTGCTGATCAGCTGAGCATTGTCAACGAAACAGATCGCATATATACCCCAGTCTCTGTTGATACCCCTATCGTGCTCAATGATAATGGGCAGGCACGAGTGACCGTCCAGCGCTCGCCGACTCTCCCAGACGTGACGGTATGGAACACCTGGGCTACCAAGATCCTAGCAACGGCCGATTTCGCCCCAAAAGACGCATGGCAACATTATCTGGCTATCGAACCTGGTTCTGTCGTTAGCTTCACGAGTCTTGAGTCGGGAGCCAAGTGGGAGGGAGGCGTGCAATACACTGCGCACATATAGAGTGTAGGGCGACCGTGAACCATAGCACTGGAACAGTACACCCAAATCAGACCTTGTAGCATAGAGTTCTGTAAAATCGAATTGTCTGTAATACATGTGGTAATACATGTGATGCAAATCTACTCTCTGCTCCATCCTGAGGTCCTTACATATAGACCTAGGTAGGTACTGTTTCTGGTTGGAACGCTCCACTATGGTTCCCAGGGTTACTTGGGTACTCACTCAAGTCATCGTGTCTAGCATTTTACTCAGGAATTACCTTGATAATCCTACCCTCAGGCTTCCTGTGTCCAGCATGGCGGCCTAGACCGATACTGCAAGTCGAGCTAATAATAAGCTAGAGTAGGTGCCACACTGCTTCAATCCAGACCTCCGAGGCAGCGAAAACGAAGTGTCCCATGTGACGGTTATCGCTGGCAGATGCACCTTTTCAAAGCCATAGACGAAGCAGTCGAGCTCTCAGTACGTACGAAAGTACTACGCGGGCGTAGCTCGACAGTTCTCACGACGAAGCGACCGGGCGGCCAAATGGCCTGTGCGCCTCGTGTCTACAGACAGCGAATTGATAGGCATGTAGTCGACTATCGCCTATGTTTGTGCTAAAGACAGTGTTGATGATAACGGACCAGGATAGCAGGAAAGAAGAAAAGAGCTGTTGATCCGGCGCTTGCGAAGATTCGCAGTCACAAGCGCCTCAACAAGGTGCAAGAGTTGGTGGGGTGAGGCCCCCCCCCGGGGGGCTTGTTTCAGGAACATGCCGCGGTAAGCGATGATTGGCACATTATTCCACCACCGCCTTCAGCTACGGAAGCAGTGTAACACACCTGGTTAGCCCAGCCCAGCCATATTGGAAGCGCGTGATGCTCCGAACTATACCGGTAGACATGTGAAAGTCGAGATAGCTGGATGACTCACTTTCCGTTTTACAAAGTCAGCGCTTCAAGGCGAGTATATTTCTACGATAGTTGATGTCCGTAGCCCGCATGAAATCGTCTGGTCATAAACTGATGCGGAGGCTATTTGCTCAATAGCCAATGTGTTGAAGGAAAACTACTACCCGTAAAATAAGATATTTCCGTGTATGACTGCGAGCGTCATCACCGTCTCTCCACTCCTCGTCATACAATGCAATGAACACCTCACATGAGGCAAGAAGTTGTCGGTTGTGTATCTCGTCCCCCCCCCCCTTTGCCAGTTTGACTATCTATGACTGTATACCGCAGCTTTTCGCCAAACCGGCCTTGCCGCCAACGGGAGCAATGTACTGTAACATTGCATTATCAACCTTGAAGCGCCAATGCAAGAAGTCTAATCTACTCATCAAGGTAAGGAATATATCGCCACCAGGATTTTTGTGGCGTATGGAGGTCGAGCCTACCGGCCTACCTACCTACCCTAGGTAGGTATGTCAAGGGGACAATGTAATCCGAGGGAACGGAATGAACTGGAACGTGGTGAACCTAGCCCATTAATAGACAGCCGGTGATAGTTTTTGAGCGATTCCGCGACAGAAATGCCTCGGTCACAAAGTTTAAAACGCTCAGGAGAGACATCTACGTAGTATCTACATAGTAAGTGTCTGGGGTTGTCCATGGGACCCTCCATGTCGGATCAGCCGCCAGAAGCATTTGGAAGCTTGCGAGAACCTTGTCGATTCAGGGTCTCCACCCCCACGGACAAGCAAAAGCTTCCAACACCACCCTTGACGGCCTGACCATAAACAGACGCCAGATCCGGTTTCGACTCACTCAGTTACTGGTCGCCAGGTTATATGAGAACATTTCCTCTGTCTGCTATAGCTTTTGATCCAACGTATCAAACTCTCTGGCTCGTCTATTTCCACCGCACAAATACTCCCAAGTCCCGCTGCTTGGAAAATCGTGGATTCTGCCCGCTGTGATCCGTTCCACACACGAGGTACTGGGATGCCGATTTCCAGATCTTGACCGCTTCCAATACAGTGGACCAGGACGTGGGTTGTGACCCAGCTTCCCCGCGAGTATTCCGGCTCTGGACGGGCTGGATGCTTCTATTCACCGGAGCTGTCAAAAATAGGCAGCGCGTGTTTGGCTTGTTGTTGACCGCCAGACGTCCATACTATCTACTCAGGCTTGATCCATCAATCACGTCTCGGCGTCCACCGATTTCCAGCCAAAGTCCACGTCTCTTCCTGCCGTTGATCTGAGTTGTTGCGTTGAACTGTCAGGCCTGCCACGCTGCGCTCAGATCCTCACCTCCCGCGATCCCGAACCTGGTCTCGTGTGTCGGGCTACGGCGGCACGTTGAGCAGCGGTTGCGGAGCTGCACAAACTACGTGGAAGGGCTCCACAGAGGGGGGGCAACGCTGGTCGAACCCGAGCCCACAAGAACGATCCCGGATCTTGCATTCAGGTCCGGAACGCATGCGACTTCGTGTCCTGTGTGTGCCGTCACTGCAAGTGCCAGCTGCTCTTCTGCATTAGGGCGAAAACCCAACCGCCAATAGAGACGCCGCTGTTGGCTGGTTTGCTGTTCATGCACCTTGCCGACAGCCAATCTGGTGTGCCTCCAGCCTTTTCCTGACAGCCCACGATCGGCCCCCCGGGCCACACCAACAAATTACTTTGAGGACGCTGCAGCTGCAGGAAGGTCTGGGCATCTACACGCGAGCAGGCGAGATACGACAGCTCAAAATCCCCCCTGAAGAGCTGGCGGCCCGCACAGTTGAGAGAGTCCTGAAAAGGAAAAATAAATCACTGCACCGCATTGCTGCCCTGAGTCGCCGATTCGCAACAGTGGCTGTCACTGTAGGGCGAATCGTACTGTGTGTGCATTTCTGACCGCAACTCGTCCAGAGCGGGACTGTGACAAAATATCGTCGTTGCTGCGGTGCAGGTCTCAACGTTTGACTTCAGGGGCCAGGGTTGATGAGACCCGGATCAAACTCCACGGAGAATTGTGCGTGGGCCCGCACGAACTCAGAGTCATAAGCACGCGCTTTTCCGTCCTTCTCCCAGTCACCCATATTATTTGTTTGTTTTCAAGTATTACAAGATATTGTTCCTCGGAAGGAATATCAGCAGCTTTGTGGGCAAGAACAAGACCATTTACCACTGCTCACTCTCAACTCCATGTCTCAAAGATTATCACCAACACACATCGACCGATATGGCATCATCCTCTCCGGTACCTCGATCCCACTCGAGAGCAAGCTGCTTCACGACGACCACGTATCATTCTTTCCAAGACATCGAATTGCGTGAATCAGACACTCAACCAGAGTCAACCTGTACCTCGACAGCCACAGGCTTGGGGGCTTCGACCATGGATGGGGAAGCCGTAAGAAGGTCGAGGCCTGCATGGCGAGATGATGTCGACAAGCAACCTGCAACATTCAAAATGGTCCGTCAGGACTCAGGCTATGAATCAGGCACACCCACACGCACCTCAGGCTCTGTCAAGCGGCACCGCACCTCCTCAAAGCAGCCATCTTCGTCACCATCGAGATCAGCCAAGGCAGCCAAGCGGCCTGGTCTACGTCGCTCCGCCGCAAGCAATCCAGTTTCCCATATGCCGGGCCGGTCCAGCTTGACCATGAACCGCCCGACATTTCTTACACCACAGCAACAAGAAAACCTGAGCCGCAAAAATTCCTACTTTCAGTTTCCAACACCCGAGAACTTGGAGCAAGAGCAAGACCAGTCCGCCCGCCCCAGCGTAGACCTTGCCCCCGTCATCCTCAAAGTCAACACCGCCAATCTAAATACCAATGCCAACGAGTCTCCCGATCCCGCCGTATCAAGGAACCGAGCATGGTCCAACTCCCCTGTCACGCCCTTCGCCGTGCCGCCACCAACCACGCACTACTGGACAAGTGACCGGACTCGCCAGCTTGAGTACGCGGCCATTGATGCCGCCAGCAAAGGCGTACGGGGCTGGATTATGCGCAACGTGGTGCCAGACTGCTTCGTTCCACGAAACACCCGGCGGGCGGGCTTCGACGACGATGGCGGCAGTGTGCGACGGTACCGAATCGATCTTGAGATCGAATGTCCTGGAGAATCGGTGCCGCCCAGTCCAGTGGGAGAGAAGCTCACAGGTTTTCGCGCCCGGGGCGCTAAGAGGAGCTGGTGGTCGACGCTGAGGGGATGCACGTGAGGATAGCAGCGAGCGAGCATGCAGTCATTTCCTGTTGTTGATTTGTTCTTCTTGCTTTACCTTCCTTAGGGCGTTATGTACCAGCGTGTTTGTTGACTCTAATATTCTTTGTTGTCGAATACAGTCGGATGGGAGCGTGTCAAGTAATTGCATTTTCACAAAGGCGTTCATATACCCAAGCGGAGTGTTTCATAGGTAATCGAGATGAACAGCATATTGGAGAATGTGGACGGAATATTTGATGGTCGACAGTGGCAGCATGTTGCCCAGGTGGATAATACGGACATACATATAGTACAGGATACGCTTTCGAACAGCATAAGAAGATTAACAGACTCATCCAATTCATCAATACACCAGTTCCAACAAGTGCCAACTGCCGCGGATCACAAATCTCACTGCGTCTCTCACTGGCGATCCTGGCCCAATTCGTCCTCCATGCCACTCTCTACACATGCCCACACGTGTCTTTCCAACTTGGACTGGATACATAGACCTCAACAATAGCCAGCGGCCCTGCTGACCCAGTCCTCATCGACCCTCTCTCGGACAGCAAACAGGACCAACAGCCCATGGGGACCAGGCTATCACGATGTACGAAGGCGGCACCAAGCCGTGGCGAACATCAATTGGCTACAGGTATAACAGCTAAGCGATATGCGATTTCTTATCTGCCCTAGGTCTTCTCTGCGCCGATTCAAGTTGGTCGGCCACGCCGGCGAGCCGAAGGGGATCAAGACCAATGCTGTAGGTGAATCTCTTGGTGATTCAATACATTCATTGCGGCACAAGTTTCGATTCCAGATCGTTGACTGCCCCAACTTTAATTGCCAGTCTATACCCAGGTCCGTCGAGACAGTTTAATGGTTTGGCCCATGCTGATGTGCAGGTGGGATCACGGAATGGTCGGCTTGCAGAACACTGGAGGTCTTGGGGCAAGGGTCCAGCTCCACTGTGGAGTTGGCCACTTTCGAAGTCAGATGTTGCCAAGTTATATGTACAGAATAGCTTGTTCTTTGACATCGTTGCTTTCCAAGGTTATTTGCGCTTAGATTCCCCGCTAAGGGGTGTACCTGAATCTGGGAATCATCACTCGCCTATTGTTGAGATACAGGACTCGATAAACGCTCAACATCAGTGAGGACGCCATAATGTGTACTGTACTTAATATTCGTCCGTTGATAAAGTTTCTCACATGTATGTCATGAAACGCAAGGGCTGGTTGGGTCTTCGAGGAAACTGATGTCATATTCAATTTTTCCCGGGGAGTTGGCACTCGACTGGGATTGGCAGTCTCCGTAGAATTGAATTCAATTAGAAACTAAGCTTGATCATGACGGAGTATTTTGCGATAGCCAACGGCCTGATCAGTGGGAAGTGGACATTGAGCTAGGCCACACAAAGTATTTGTCTTCTTTTCCCCGGTCGACAGATTTCATTGGTCATTCTTCTGAACTCCTCAAGTTTTCGTCAATATCTGAAGCAAATCATTGGACTCATGGCGGCCCCAGCGACCTAGTACTACGTGCCCGGATCAAGTCGGAACTACCTACGTACCTGGGTATATAGTCAGGTAGCTTTGACCAGATTCCATGGTAATTCAACATTACTAAAGCATCATATTCAGCCCAAGTATTCTATTTTTGAAGTCCTATAGGTGTGAGCGACCGGTTTCGAGGCGCATAAAGCGCATGAAGCCTCGAAGAGGACAGGGTCGGATGGTTGAGCACTCCAAAGTGCTATAGTAATGGATCAATTTGCCAGCCATACCAGAACTTAGAATCTAAAATTGGAGGGCAAATGATTTTTAGGGCTGCAGATAGACTAGCAAACGACAAGGTGCACATTAGTGCAAACCAAAGCTGAGGCGTAGATTATTCTTGTAGTCGCGCTTGGCTCAGGCTGTGCACTTTTACGTTAGTACTGACCTGTTAATGAAGAGTTTGACTTAAATAAGGGCAAAAAATTGCTTACAGACGGATGTGTTTCAGAAAGCGCGCGCCCTACTCGGAGTAGTCGGGGCGCTCGATAATTATAGTTCCGGGAAATATGAGCAAACCTTAAACTCAATGGCCGCCCAGGCGAGCGCTGCGCTTAAGCTCTCGGGCAGACCGCATGGTTGACTCGACAACTCCTCTCATCCCAAGCTTTAGAAGCCCCTTTTCCATATGTAGAAAGCACAGCCCCCTCCACACTAACCGTGGGAGGACTGAACATAGAAGAATTGTCTGTACGCGAGATTGTACTCTGAACATCTCGGATTAATACATAAGGATGATCAGGAACGGAGATGAAAGTTGAGTTATATCCATCTCCATCATCATCAGCATTTTCATCATCGCTTCTTACCAAGCCACCTTCGTCCTTCATTATTCTTTTGGTTTAGCCACTTCTACAATTCAACACGTAGATCTCCACTCTTTCCAAAGTCTTTCATTCAATTTATCCGAGCACCATGTTCTCCACAACACTCCTCAGTCTCCTAGCCGCCGCGGCTACAGTGAACTCGATGCCCGCCATCCGGCAGACGACAGCCGCGTGGGAGACCCTTCCAGCCACACCCGCGCTCCCCACACCCATCAACACAACCCTGAGCACCATTAACGGGGTGGAACTGTGGCTGCAAAAGTACAACGAGGCAGCAGGTGGCACTCCTATCGTCTTCGACCACGGTGGCCTGGGTTACAGCGCTTACTTTGGCGATGTGATTAAGCAGTTGGTAGCAGCAGGTTCTTATGTTGTGGCTGTCGATCGCCGTGGCCATGGACGCAGCAAGTACAACAGCGCGGACGAGTTCACATACGACATGTTTGCGAACGACATCTTCGCACAGCTCAATGAACAGGGCATTACAAAATACAATGTCGTCGGATGGAGTGACGGCGCCGCCACCACGCTCTCGATGTTAATGAACACCACGATCGCACCAGGCATCCAGAAGGCCTTCGTCTTCGCAGGTTTCCAGTTGGCTTCCGACACCAATGCTACATTCACCGACACGGCGATCTACACAGAATTTGTTTCGAGGTGTGCCACAGAATACGCCACCAACCAACCTGACGCGAACTTTACCGACTTTGCGACCAAGGTGGCTACTATGGAGGCTGCTCTGCCGCAGTTCACGACAGCGCAGTTGGGTGCTATTGACGGCAGCAAAGTCGCTATTGTTGGAGCCGATCACGATGAGGCTGTCAACCTGGATGTCCCAGAGAAGCTGCATGCCGCCATCTCCGGCAGCACACTCACCATGTTGACGGATGTCAGCCACTTTGCTCCTGTACAGGACCCCGATCAGTTCACCAAGGCTGTGCAGGCCTTCTTTGCTTAGAAGGTTGTCCTCAGAGAATCCGGGCGGGAAAATGGTACGATGCATCTTGGACTTGATGGATAGAGGGCTATCTAACCCTCTGTTTGCCACTTGACATTCAGCAATAGGCATTATAGACTAGAATACCTCGGCTTGAGTACACAAGCAAAGCATAGCGAAAAAAAGACATTTCCCAAATACTTATTCTTCTATTTGCGCAAAAAGGACTAGTGACGATCAAAGTCAGGTGTTGGTCCAATTTCATCACACCGTCGCAACTCTCCTATGACCGCCCTCATCTAGATCTTTGCTTGAAAGCCTACAGACATGGAGGGTCTGTGTGACAAGCTCCAAAAGAGCTAAAGCCGTAGTCATGCTGACAAGTAGGAGATGAACCGTTTAAGTGCACCTCGAACCCGATCATGCAAATCATAGTGGCCCCGAGTGGACAAACGTCACCAAACTTGGAATATACACTTGAAGTGAGGTGTTGGAAGCTTGAATCTAGACCTCAACAAAAAAACAGGAATCTCTAGGTGTAAAACCTGGCAGGTTGGGCACTGTGTCTCTATTCAGGGCGGCTCGTGAGTCGTGACTAGGCGCACTAGCTTACAGGAAAATCAATAGTGCGTATTACGGAGTTGCAGTACTGTATCTGTAGTGGATCTAGTTATGTAAAATTGGTGGCTCATACTTGAGTAGGTATGAAAAAGGACCGGAAAGACGTCGGACTTTCACAGCAGAAACAAGCATTGTACATATCTAGGATGTAGGTACCTAGGTAGACAGGTTACCGTCAGATGCTGACAAGGAGGATCGCCTTAGCCTCAGTACTGTGCATTTTTGCCATGTCGCAGTAATGAACATGTGATCGCTTCTACAAGAATTTGCAGCATGAGTCCTGACAGCTAGAAAGAAGCACCATTCAAGTACCAGAGTGGTTTGGGGTTTTCATCACGTATATCCAACTTACTGCACAGGAATGCTCTGTAAAATTACGAACGACAATAACACTCCATAATAGAAGTGACTTGTTTATCCAGCAGTATATTCCTTGCCCACATTATCAGGGGCTCGAACCACAGCAACGATAGGTCTTGAACCTGTTTTTCAGGGCTGCATGCAAATATGTCTAGCAGATAGATGACTGCTATGAAACTAATCTTACAGTGCAAGTCATCAGTCTAAAACGGAGATGCTCAAGTCGACAAGAAGCATCAGCGCAGCTCGACAACCCTCTGCTGGGACTGAAAGGGCACCATTTAAGTGATAAGTTGATGCAATCCGAGGACGGGTAAACATTATGTCGACCAAGACACTTTGGAATATAAAACATAGGATTAAAGATAGAGACATGAGGTCGAACATCGAGGTGAGAAAGAGACACCATGAAGATGCACAGCCCAGTGTACATATATTATGGCCGTGTATCTAGTTGAGCCCATGGATTACGCCGGACGCCTGCCCAGAAGGGGCTTTCCAGGTTCAGTTGTTGGCCGCGTGCAGCTCATCAACTTGAGCACAAGACCCCAGGGTCCACGACATGATATTTCTGTATCTCGTATTTCGTACCCAGCCGCAATGCTCTTATGAGCCTCGAAAACTGACCAAAGAATTGCTTCTGGCGTCACCTTTCACCTGAAATTGAATGTGCTCTGTACTTGCCATTGAGATGGTAAATTGTTAAGGTTCTCTATTGAGTAGGAGATTCCTCCAAGCGCTAAAAATGCTGCGTCTTTGGCCCGGCGCATGTGTGGGCCTCTCTTCTGGACCTCTACGACTTCAATGATTGAGATTTGAGTAGGTACTGTTCTCTATCCAGGTAACAGAACAGCTTTGACATGTTTGATAAGGGTTTTAAGGCCTCGTAGAAGGCTCCTACATAACAGAATGTAGGCCTCTGGGAATACTCCTTATCCGCAATGTATCACTCATGTTTTTAGGCTGTTGTCCGAAATTGGACGCTACAAAGATGGATAGATAGGACTCTCGGGCTGCATCTCCTGCTTTGGGATACGCCATCTCGGCCAGGTCACATTGACGTGTCAAATGTTTTAATGCAGAGTAGGTACCTCCCATGGATCCTCCAAAGGGCCAGATCGATTGTGAGGAATGGTTGCAAACGAGATATACACGACAAATTTCGAGAATTCAAAGAATGAAAGTCTCCAGCCACTGCCAACAGCATAATGAAGATCAAGAAGTCTCTCGTTGCCCAGACCCGACATCGAGAGTCTATCACAAATACCTTCAGAAAGAGAATGAAGCAGTCCCACGAATTAAAATGCCACTGTAACGAATTCGGATCACATGCTCATGTGTCCTGGAAGGGCGGGAAGCCCTGTAAAACGCTCGTCAGCTCGAATGTCTGCTGATTTGGGAGGAGTATGTAGTGACTTACAGCCATCCACCTCCTCGACAGCCTGTTGCTTGTTTGTGCATGCCTCGTATGTGCTTGGAGACTGGGCGACAATTCCAGCTGCGGAACAGCTCTGGTCGAGATTGCAACCGTTGTCCATAGCCAGTTGCAGGGTATTGTTCTCCCATCCGAAGAGGTAGTCGCCATGAGCAGCAGCACCCCTAGGCACGGAGGTTAATTATTCAAACACACGCACGTTGGGAACCCGGAGAAGTCGGATCAAATTGTGAGTGGAACTTACCCGATACCCATGCTATAAGTAAAGGGGTTTGATCCATCCGTCGGCCAGATACTGCGGTCCTGCTGGAACGTGGTGACGTTCCACATCAACTCATACATGACCTGAGGCAACTTTACGGGGTGTGTTGAGGGACAGGCGCCGCCTCCTGTCGCCCCTGTTCCACTGTAAGCTACGTGGTCCTGGTGGTTGGCCTACCCAGGGATCGTCAGCACGTATTGAACCGGACCTATATCAGAAGGAGCCCTATCCAGGAACAGCCTGACTGTAAGAGTAGAGGGGACTCACTGAATCTAGATCTACGCCATTCCAGCAGCTGAGAGATTTGTCAGCTCATGTGACAGGACGCGAGATAGGAGAAGACATACGCTGGGAAAATGATGGTCTGTCGGATCATCTGACAATCCGAGGCGCTCGGAATCTCAACCGTGTCACTACCCGTGCAGGGAGCTCCGCCGATGAAGGTATTCTCGTTTGAGCTAGTCCAACAGCGGTGGCAGATATTTGCCCCATTCACTTGGCTTGGGTTTGTGTTGGTGGCATTGCCAGCAATCATTCGGAAACCCTATTGTATTTCTATGTCAGTTACCCTGTGATTCACTATTCTTCGCATCTTGGTATGACTGACCTTTGCAAACGCCGTGGTCTTGCCACTGGGGATATAGTAAACATCCAAACCCCCGTTCTGAGACTAAACATTAGGAGTCAGCTAAGATGATATACCGAGAATAAACGCTGTGCACATAAAAAAAACAGGACACCATCATGCCCCATGGAATTCGAAATATAGGAAAAGACCATACCAAGGTCCCCTGTGGTCCTCCATTCCCAACCTGAGGAACACGATGGTAAGAACCATTTTGGGCCTTGAAGAACATGACCGCAGTCCAGTAGTTGCTCCTGTCCTGAGCGAAGTTGCAGCTCGTGCAAGTTGACAGGGTGGCGGGATCGTGGGAGGTCGGATCCATCGTAGTGTTGAAAGAGTTGCCTCCGACAATTTGGTGAAGGTGGGGCGTGAAAAGGGTTCCGGGGAAGACGATAGGGTCGCTGCGCTCGACCACGAGCTGTGAGCAGGCAAACCGTAGCATGTTCTGGGCGACGGTGTAAGGCGCCAGCAGCGCTAGAGCTGCGAGGCTGACGTTTTTCATGTTGACGGACAGAGGCATCGTTGAGCAGCGGCTGTTGCCGAAAAAACCACTTCGAAGCGCGAGCAGAGCTAGAAAAGAGATAATATAACAGATACTTCTTGTCGAGGCCGAGAAGGAGCTCGTGGAGAAGGAGAAGGGAAGCCAAGCGGGGCAAGGATAGGTACTTTAGTTGGAAGCTTATAGCGGAGTGAAGAATACGCTTCTTGTCTATACCGCCAGGTGCGTCCAAATGCCGGCATGTAATATAAACGTTCATATTGGGCGGTGTCTCCTCTTCCGCTGGCAGCATGTATACTTAAGCAGCCAAATTTAGGCAGCCGATCCTTGAATTGGATTTGGAGGTCACGAACATATTATGCGGTAGACACATCACGCTGCATCAATATCAAGCGGACCAGAAGCAGCAGACATAACAGGATTCAAAGCCAATGAGTCGTCCGGATAAAAGCATCACGACAATGATCCAGAAAGTTTCGCCGCGAGCCCTGCGTGAAACGTCACAACCTGAATGCGGCGACACAGATCCGCTTCGCCATCTCTTCTTCGAATGCTTTCGCTTCAGTTTATACATTGATCATAAGAACCGGGATTGAGGCTTGGCACATGATAGCTCATAACGCAGCTCTTCACAGAGATGAGGTAGGTAACACCGGGCGGATAAGCATGTCGTATTTTGGTGGATGTCATGCGTACAGACAGTGCTGTTGTAAGTTGCAAAGCCATAGGGAGCATCGATGATACTGAGACAGGAGAAGTTGTCAAATCTTTTGCCAGGCCTGAAAATCCGAGTTGTCGGACTTGCACATGCCTACCTGGGAATGGGAATGAGACCCGGGCAGCCAGATGCTCATCCCGATGAGAAGCAGATACAGCAGCCATATCAACGTGAAAGTTACATACAAGCCTTGCCGGTTGTATAAACTAGTATACAACAATCAGTAAGTCGGGCAAGCGTGCAGATGAGGATGCGTAAATGAAAATATTGCCACCCTTCCGAGATTCCGCTGGTGAGACCGACCGAGATGCGCTGTGGTACTCTGGCTCAGCTACCGGTCCCTCTTTGCGTTTCACCTAGGCAATTATTTCCTATTGATGATAACTATAAATCTGTTGATCCGTTGCTCGTGCCTGGGTTTGTCTTTTTCGGTGGGAATGGGCATCACCTTGATAGGTAGGGTGCTTGTGCGAGTGATCTTTGGTGCGAGACCTGAATTTCCCAGAGTTCAGACAGCGACTTACTGGACCTGAAACCACTGAAAAAATGACTAGTCATATGTCACGTGTTTATCGATTCTAGAGAGATGCAGAAGTCATAGATGGGCAATCTGGACGCGGATGAGAGTGCGTGGTGAAGGAAGGCCGAGCATTCCAATGTCAAAAATCCAGCCTTCGTAAGAATAGGTTCAGTGATCCTCGTTTTTCGTATTCCATAAAAAAGAACACATTGTGCCTGTTATTTTTCTTATATTTGGCTGCTGTTATTGGTAATGAACTGAACACCCACTTATTTTGCTCATCGTCCCCTTCTGAGACGTGACTGACTCCGGTAGAGGCCGCGCTGTAAGGTTCCGGGAGAACTCTGCCAGTCAGGTTACTTTTTGGTACTGGCTGTTTTACAAGGGTGACAGTGACTTTGCCACCATGGTGGCATTCGAATTCAGGCAGTTTCGCGTGGTTGACTCACGCACTGAACAGATAGATCTTGGGCCATTAGAAAGTCAAGCAAAACAAGTACGCTGTAGTCAAATTTGAGGCACCTAGGTAGACTATCGGGAAGATTCGAAGCTTGTACGACGCATAGCGGAGCTCGAAAGCCCGTTTTTAATATCGGTTAATACACAATGGACAAACATCCAGTGGACTCCTATGCCGAAGCAGACTACTCAGAGATGAAATACTGAGAAGGACGTCTCTTACAACTAGGTTAGCTCGGAGTTTTCATGCTATCTCATGTGGGAATATCACCAGGTAGACATAAGACAGGCAGAACAAATGGGATACAGACCTAGTGCGGTGAAGTAGCTGGCCCGAAGGTCAGTTCACCCAGAGTGACAGCTTGCACATTTCATTGGACTCGCAGTACACCTATCATCATTCCTTGGTTGATGCCCTGTTCTAGAAGGTCCACAGGTCTGGGGGCGACAGAAGACATGCCTGCTTTGGGGATTGAACCTTTCATTATGGATCATCCAGCTACACTTCACGAGAATAGATATGTCAAAGAAGGGGGATACGCACATGGTCAAGCCAAATCCAGGGAACCGTTCTGCCAGCACAAGCCTTACAATTTTGATCCTGACCTGGATCTTTCTGAGTTGTTCCGTTGATTTATCAACTCTGGTACCGTCCCCTAAATTCGATTACCATTTAATCATGTTCCTCAGCAATGAGAGTTCTACTACAGTAGGTGTATCATAGTGATAGCGCTGAGAGCTTTAGCTACCTAGGTAAGTATTTTTCGGCCAGAGCAGGTAATTCCACTTCCTTCCCGGCCCTGGCAATATGCGTTGCTTCACTTTGACAAAAAGTCAGGTACAAGGGTATCTAGGATGTGAAGGCAGTGGACTTGAAAGCCAAGGGCAACGTCGCTGATGATTGCAAACAAAGGCTCCCTGTTCGGCCTCTGCAACGGGTCCAAGAGGCTGCGGAATCGACCAGTCTCTTGAATCGCATCATCGTTCTTTGGACCTACGGCTGCGTCAAGGGCCCCGAATCCGGGTTCGCCCTGTCTCAACGCCGACCAGAAACTTGGTTTGGGCTTAGGATTGGGAAGAGGCTTGGTCGTGGCCTTCTTCAGCAGTTTGTTGACTGTGCCTCTTTGCAAACACTGTTGGTATATGCAGTGGGAAGACAGTCTATTCTGGGAAGTGCGCATGGGTGGCGCAGCACGCTGACAAGCGAAGCGATGGGCGGCACGTCGCTGCCAACGAGTGGCTGTCAAATGTTCCGAGCCGTTATTAGTCTAGCGAGTTGGCTCCTTCAAGTGAAGTCTAGCTTTCTTCAATGAAGCTAGATGGCCCACGTTCCTTATGTACTATGTAGCTGTGAGGATCTGCTTCTGGAAGCAGAAATATTCGGGGAAATCCGACTTGTCAGTATTCATCAATGCCCGTGACCTTTATGCGGCCCACCATCTTATAAGTAGTTCCTATAATCCCAAACCCGTGTAAAACACTACTTTTTCCAAATTTGCACTGCATTCTGCCGGTTGGACCCATATGAGTTGGTAACACAGCATGTAGACCAACGCGTATGGATCCCTATAGTGTGACTAATGAAAACTTTTCCACTTCCAAGCAAATGTGGCGTGAGACGTTGCATGCAGTTGGTCGTGTCTGGCACATATTGGCCCACAACACACCAACCCTTGCGCAACCTGCACATTTTGTGACAAGTTGCAGTTCCTTGTATGAGGTATTCTTCTTTTGCAGCCAGGCCTGATTGGATGGATACATTCAGATACGAGTATTTGCACTCCCATACATGATAAGATGATGTGTTGTTCCAATGAGGGATGCGAATTTGTATGTACCTTCTAATATCTTCTCTGTCGAGATTTTAAGATTTCGAAATTTAGAGGTTACAGCAGACATAGCCGTCGTAAAGTGAAGGCCCGCCATGGGAAGCCTAACGAAATGGAAAAGAAGAGATAGGACTATAAAGACAAGGACGAGGACGAAGACAAGGACAAAGAGGCCTGCTATACGACGCAAGATATCCTCGATCTATCTGGCTAGCAAAAGAAACCATCGTCGTGAAGATCTGGTCCGGCAAGACTTCGTCCCAAAGCAAACGGACGAGGTTGATAGTGAAGAGAAGGGAAGTATCTACCAAGTAAATTTAGCCGAGGGATACTTGTGTCATGCACAACCCTTGGAAATTAAGCAACGGTAAGCTATACACAACGGTGATATAATCGCAACCAATGTTTTATCAGCTACTATTGGCAGAAGCCACCGACACCCGCTACAGTAATATTTCCTGCATTTATAACCTAATCTGGTTTAAAATGATCGCTCGGCAAGCCGGAGGACTCCAGCGTCGACTTTACTATGATATGCTTTCTACGTTAATAACCTCGCCATTCGAGTGAACAGATCGGATCAATAAACGGTCAGGATTAGCAGACGGTTAATCTGGAACTTCCCATCGAGAGCGTATTCCGGGACCGAGAATAGGTGGAGAGACAGGGATATAGGTTAGGAAGTAATGACCGTGCCAGCTCCCAGGTCTGCCACACTGTCACCAACGTGCCGAACAATACAATGTTTCCCGGTATTAATCCTACATGTTCCATGCTTCCTGTGTTGGCTTGTTATAAAATTAGTTTACGTACCTAGGCAGAGTAATGTGCCTATATATCTACCAGGCACTTAGGCAGATACTGTATAGCGCAGTATGAATCAGGAGGCTTGCACGGTCCCAGGGCTGTCAGATTCTAGATTATGAGGATTCCAGATTAGTCACTAGTGCACATCCACGGAAGGATCTGACTATGTTCCAAGCAAGTGGAGTGCAATGGATGAACAATCATTGAGATCTTCACCCGGGTCCTGAAGTCTGCCGAGCTTGGTAATCGTGAATCGGTACCGCTGATTGACTGACCTGAAGAACGAATGACTCTCTCCATTTGACTACATTTATTCCTACCGTAACATGATGAAAGCTCGGACCCGCTGTTCTCGAATGACGGCTGTGAGGATGCAGGGTCTGCTATCTAGGTCATGTTGGTAAAAAGGCAGGGGATGCATGTTGGGCTACAGGGCGTTTATTTTAGCAAGTTGTGGAAGACAATTCCGGGACAAAGTTTCATTTAGCGGTAATCGAAGAGAGGAGAAGAAAAGAAAAAGAATACAAAAAAGGGGCGGGGGCGGATTGTTGATAGCAACTTGACTTTATGATGATGGACGGCGCGTAATATGCTCATAATGATCCCAATGGCGAGAGAAAAAAAATTGGATTCATGCACTGGGAACTTATGAGCACATGCAATTCCACATACTCACCCGTGGCGGCTGACTGTGGCGCATCTAGGCTTCAAAAGGATGCATACAGGATTGCTAGTCAGCCAGTTGGACGTATGAGCGGTGTACACGTACTGTGACATATATGTAACATTAATTTTGTACTTGTACAGTACTTTCGCAAAGTCAGAGCAACCGGCAGACCTCGCTAAATGAGCGAATAATACCCGTTCATATATAGTACCTCTAATTGTACCTACGTAGTTTGCATTAGACATGCTCCTATTGTTTTCTTGGTTCCCAATCTGTCCACGTACAGTCCCGACTGATGGGGATCAGCATTCTATACGGTGAAGGGCCGAAAGAATCTGTGCGGAGTTAGCGCATGCAGATATGACATTTTATTAGAGAAGGATTGGACAACGGCCGTTGTCCGCGGCCCTGCTGATATCTTGCGTACTCTGAGTACTATGTACCTAATGTACCCACTTTTCTGGGAAGGTAGCGGCTTGGTCATACGAGGGGCTAGCAGCGCTAGGGGGGATTTTGTCTTCCATTATTTTCCCATCTATCAGCCGAGCTGGGGTGCTGTTGGTACACAAGATTCTGTTTTTAGCGACCCGTTTTATTACCCGCCCATATTCTTTCACTTATGCATGTCCTATATAGTACAGTGTTTCCGGCTTAGTTGTTTGGTCACACGCCTCATATAAAAGCCATTGCGCCATGCATCTAGACGCTATCCACCTGGTTCCCTAGTAATTCTGTCCCTGACCCTCGACCCTCCCCAGTCATCCTCAACACTATAACTCCCGGTGTCCACCATCCTTACTCGGTAAATGGGATTGGCTGCAATATAAGGGTGTGAACAGATAGGAGGGTCTATAATTTTGTAAGGCGTCATCCGACTGAGGAAGTAAGTTGGTCACCAATCCATCCCGCGTGCAGCTTGGGAAATTGCAATTTCAACAGCAATTCTCAGCTTTGCCTCCATGGAGGTGAGGTAGAACGTAATGACTTGTCAGACTTGATTAGCCATCACCACCTATCTCGTCGCCATAGAAGTCAGCTTCATTTATAGTCCGCTAAGCAGCAGGAATACGTTACAAAACTTCAACATATGATGAGCCACCTTGTTATTTTGCATGGTCGTCAATTATTTACTTGTTCAACTTCCTAATTTTGGCGGATATTCCGCAATGGAATCGCATTTCTCAAGCACCGGCACGGTTGACTGTTCTGGCAAATGCTGACTTGAGAACAAATAGGTTCTGGCTTATACGTTTACGTTGCATGACTTCCAGGTCCTACCTAGGTGCTTTGGAAAGGTTGGGGCCCTCGTTTTGCTGGCACATTCGACTCGAGACTGGCAGAGTCGAACCGATTAAAAGAAGGTAAGATGAACCATACTCGAGGCAGTTACCCAGGGATTCCGAGGTCTGTTTGTTGCAAGTTGGCAGGTTGGCAAGTGCACAAAAAAAAAACCCGAGCATTGACCTGCTTCTTACCGCGATGAGGTGGAGGCAGATAGATGGGTGCATGTGTTTGTTTCTGCAGGTGGTGTGCAAGCGAGCATCAAAGGGGCCAGGAAGGTGCAGATGCAGATGCAGGTGCAGACTCCAGAGAATATTCCTGCCTAGCCATGGTTGAACAACTCACCTTACTTCTTTCTTTTTCTTTCTCTCCGCACCAGGTGTCTCATCTCCTTGTCAAACTTACCCAAAATTCAGCATTCAAAGTCTTTCGCCTCCCCGTTATACCTTCAGCCTGGACATTCTACCCCAAACAACCGAATTCTTCTGTAGCTCTTTGATACCCGGATCGTTCGCATCGCAGTCGGCACAAGCTCAGATAAAGATCCCTCGTCTCCATCCTCATTCGTGCCATTTGCCTGGCACAGCTCAGTACGGCATCTATTCTGGTCAAAGCTGTCTTACCACCATACTGCTCATTTGTCGACAAGTGTTAGATTATCAGCCCTTCCGGTTCGTTAAAGGCTGTATGCAGGATTTTCTCACCAGGCACAAGACCTCACAGCCAGTACAACCATAGCATACATCGTCTGCTCTCTCTCCCCCTCTTCCTCTCTTCAAAGCCTTCATTTCTATCAACTTTCATTTCTACATTGGCACTGCATGTCTAATGGCTGCATCACTACAAAGCTGGAGTGAGGCCCTGTCAATCTCGCACAACCCCAGTCTTTATAGCCTCCCCTGGCGCCATTCGCAAAGTCAGAAGTAGCGCCCAAAACACTTCATATATGCGTGGTACTGACCAGGATCACTCTTCCTACAGGTATTGCTGCAATCCACTGCCGGCTTGACTCGGGCCATAGACCTGTGGGCGCTCAGCAAATACTCATCCGCCCTATTATCACCGTACACTTTGTGTTCTTAATTATATTGAGTCCAGTTGTAAGACAGCAACGATAGGCACCTGGTGGCCTCTCAACCAGCCTAGCCGACTCAACATGCAAGCAAACTCGGCGAACGACTTTCTACCAGCAGTCGTGGGCAGTCGGCCGTACGGGGACAATGGTGGGGAAGACGACTTTGACGTAGCGAGGTTCAGCGCTATTCGGAAGGAGCAGAAGGAGGAATTGGAGCGTCTTGACCATCACTACAGCAGCAGCCAGGCCGCTATCGACACCCAGGTACGAGGGGAAATCGACCACTTATTTCAACAATTCCAGCTTGGAATGCAACAGCTATACACCAACCTCACGAAGACGGTTGGTATCACTATCGAGAATCAAGTCCAGCTCCGCCTGCAGCAGGACCGACTTCGGCAGGAACATGAGACAAAGAAGAGCGAAGTCGAAGCACGATACCATAACGAGGCATCAAAGCTTATCACTTCCACAACCTCTCACGCAGGACGACATCCGAAGCCACCTTTACTTCCTAGTCAGGGCCTCGTCCCTAGCCAGGGTCCTATTCCCCACAGCGCTTCCCGACCACCGATTCACACAGTAGGTCCCATTTCGCATGCTTTGAACTTGCTTGAGGAGCTAAAGTACATCTAGGCTACCAATGTTGGCCACCATATCTCCACCCCTCCTGCTACTGCGAATAGGACTCCGCCTAACCAACCGCGGATTCCACAGAGGGCCCTCACCAGTGATGATATGACTAGAGAGCGTGTTGTCCAGCAACCTCCGCGTAAAGAGTACCTGGTGCCTTTACCAACCCCGATGCCCACGCCCGAGGATCTTATGCCCCACCAACGGAGGCTGGTTCCAGCTGAGCCGCGTCGTGCTGAGCCTCGGTCTATCGAGCCCCGTCCCATTGAGACTCAGTCAGTCGAGACTCGCACGAAACCTCGCGTCGATACCCCTCCCGTCGAGCCCTACACCGAGTCACGTCAAGTCGAGCAGCGTTATCTCGAGTCGCGGTCAGCAGAGCAAGATCATGTGAGGCAGCATGTCGACCGTTCGTTGGGTGAGCAACTTACCATCGAACAACGTCAAAACGAACCACGTTCGGTCAAGCACTCTCACAATGAGCATCATATCGAGCAGGATCCGGCCGAGCTGAGACGTACTGGGCAGCGTGGCGAGCACCGGTCAGTTGAGCAAGTTCCCACTGATCGACAGACTATCGAACAGCGTCAACCCGAGCCACGACAAATTGAGCCTCGTCCAGCACAGCCCATAGTGGCTCGACTCGTCCACGAGGGGTCTATGCATATGGAGCAACAACCGCCGGCAGCGACAAGTGTGGACAAAGCATCAGAGCTCGTCGCCCAAAGCTCAGCTACGACGCCGTCTCGTCAGGAGGGTAAGAGAAAGGCTGCGGAAACTCCAGTCAGTGAGCAAGCGACCGTAGTGCCATCCTCCAAAAGACCACGTACCAGAGAGAGGCCAACAGGAGAGGACCTTGAGACCCAGGCAACTATGAACCGGAGTCCGCGTAGCACGCGGCGGTCTTCGGGAGCCCCAGCAGGAACCGCGAAAGAATCTCGAGTCAAAACTATTCAGCGCACAATCCCGTTCCATGAGGTTTATCAAGATGGCAAAGCTCAATTCAAGCACAAAATCTTTCCTTGGCCGAAGGATTCAGATAACTGGTACATCGTCCGATGTGACGAGCATCAAGTACACTTCAACAATGGCAATCCTATCCATGGCGCCGCGAAGCATGTCCATAGCCCTCAGCATGGACACCTCGAGAAAAGACACGATCTTGCCATGGAAATTTGCGGCCATCTTGTCCTGGACTGCAACGCCGAGCTGGCCGAACTCAATAATCGTGAATTTGAGCGTGCACTGAAGGAGGACAATTATCAGGTCTTCAACAAGAACCTGCTCACCAAAGAAGGGCGTCGACGTCTGACCGACGGGCCTGCTCACAATGTAGATGCTGTCAGCAGCTCATCTAATATCATCACGGTCGCAAAGAATAATCCGAAGTCACCAAGCAAGACAGGCAGCGTTGTTACCAGACCCGAGGAATGCAAGTTCTACTTGGGCTTTTGGGCGCCGACTAAGAAGTGGTACATGCTGATCGTGCTCCCCATCCGCCCCGACGGCAGTCTCCGGGAGGTGGGTCTAAGAGAGAAGCTTCAACAAACTGATCTTTTGAGCAACGTGCCCAAATGCTACCGATCAGATCGAATTAGTCTTCGGATTATAGGCTGGCAGCCTGCTTATTCAGACGGTGGAGCGAAGGCTGACAAGCGCGAGTACCCCGTTATGTTTTTCGACAGCCCGGTACAGAAACACTCAGTGGGCTGGCTCCCCGGCGCAAAGCTCCGACCCGTTGACTTGTACAACCCACCCGATGATGCCGACAAGAAGGGACTTGCAATGGCTCGAGACTGGTACGCGATGCGTATGATGCACCGCAAAGATTGGGAGCAACTTAAAAGACTTGGTCCTGGGGAGCCCCCATCTCCCACTTCTTCCGAAGGCGACAGCGGAAAGACCGATCAATGGACCTCTCTTCGTTCTGCCCACAACGATGATATGAGCCCCATCCGCGGCAAGTCGAATGGGCCTGGCCTATTCTTCGGTTCTGGAAGCAGCGAGGAGGGGAGCGACATTGACGAGACAGAGGATCCTATGACTATGGACATCGGCCCTATCCCCGAGCCTGCTGATTCTAATTATGTCGAGGAGGATTCGGGCTCTGACGAGTCGAATGTTGATGTGGAAATGAAAGACACAGTACCAGATAATGCCGCGGAGAATGATACTACCAACGTCATTCATCCTGATCGGCGCAAGTCGCTTTCTCGGTGTGGCAGTCAGCCCAGTAACCGCGGTCAAGAAACGAGCCTGGACGACGCCAGAAATGAAGAGACCACGGCTGCTTCCAGAATACATTCCGTCACAACAACTTCTGCCACACCACCCGCCGAAGGTCCATACCAAGCTCGCACTATTGCTATGCCTGAGCAGGATCACTATTTGCAGTCTGCTCAGGCCAAAGCAATGGCCGCGGTGAAAGAGGCCGCAAGTCGTAGCAGAGCCTCTTCGGAGATTCCGGAGATGTTAGCGAGGTCTTCAACCTCGACAATTCAGCAGCACCCGGCTAGAGCACCTGTAGTCGAGGCAGGAGTGCAATTCTCAACTCGCCCGGATCTCATGAGTCACAGCCACTCGAGGTCCGAAGATATTCTAACACATTTCACTTCGAGTGGGAGAGGCGAAGTCAACGAAGCACGCTACACCTCTGAGCTACGTAGCACTGCCAACAAAGGTCAAGAGGGTGCCCAGGCGGTGACAAGAGCCGAGACACACATTGATCAGTACAAGCGATACGAGGCTATCAGGGCGCAGATGAACGGACTGTCGAGTCGACCTGCCTCTGTACCGGTGAATATGGGCAGCGTTACAAGTTCATCCTTTGATCCTCCCCCGCAGCCAGTGCAGACTAGAGAGCCAGCGAACAATATGGCTCAACAAGCGCCCAATGGGTCGCACACCATGTCACCTCCGCTCAGCCAATCATCGGTGATGGTACCTGCTAGAAGCTCATCCACAACACCCACGCATGGCGTAGATTCGGGGCGCAGCACACCGAAAATTGTGGTCCCGGAGGACACGAGCAGGTGGAAAATAGTTCATAATGGCTCAAGCGACCCGGTGCAGCAGTCCCATACATCTGTCACCAACAAGTCCTCTTCGCCCACAACAACGAAGTCGCTGCAAGCTTCAGTACAACCACTAGTGCAACCCACTCCTCAGCTGGGCACGCCGATCCACGACAAGCAAGAGACCTTTGACGTGTCACAATTCCACGGGCCGGAAAGCATCAGCTGGGCTCGTGAAGGTCCCAACAAGCCCTTCCTACGGCTGATCACGGACCCGATGCGGAAATGGGCCGAGACGGCAAGGGAATCAAGCTTGAAGGCCAGCATTGAGCCCGCGCAGGTCCAGTGGATTGAGACGGACCACCCCGAGGGCGACAGGGACAAGCAGCGTGTGAGGCTGATGACCAAGGATGACCACGAGGTAGTACTCATCTTTGAAACAAATTCGGCAAATGGGCGCTCTCAGAAGGCGGCGCTGCAGGGACGCAAATTTGTGTCATGGGTGAAGAGAATGAATGAGAAGGTGGAGTGGCGTGATGAGTAAGTTATCCTTCTTAACTGCTCACGAGTTTGGTGTTAATATCATCTAATAGAACAGGCAGTCGCCCTGGTAGCCAACGTGAATCTACTGTCGATGAGCGTCAGTCTATTACGGTGGGATAAGGAGCAAGCAAGCAGTTGATCACTTTTGCGCGAACGTGCAGAAGAGCACTCGCCTTACTATTGCATAGCCTTTGCTTCACATTGTTCTTTGGCGAAATACAGAGCTCTTAATGTCGTGACATTTTGTCGCATTTTACTTGGACGGATCAACAGCCCGCCGAGCATGGAGCATTGCTGCGAGTCTGCCAGGCGTTCTGTTTGTCTTGCATTGAATGTTATTGCATCAGGGTGTTACGCGAGGGATAGCATGGGAAAGGAAAAACGCGGTTGGCCAGTGTGGCTTGCACCCATGTGTGAATAGTACGAAGGGAATTCCCCAGTCAGCGTTGTTGTTGTACAGTCCTTAATGCTGAAGCGGCAGAATGATAAGTGGAACCTGTGCTTGAAAGGTTGCGAGGTATCAATTTTTGCATGTGACAGTCCAGGGATGAGCCAGTCCAGCACCGCGGCTCTGCAAAGTGGCGGGCTGACTTGGATCTTCA
Organism: Gnomoniopsis sp. IMI 355080; assembly: GCA_027946555.1. NCBI lineage: Eukaryota > Fungi > Ascomycota > Sordariomycetes > Diaporthales > Gnomoniaceae > Gnomoniopsis > Gnomoniopsis sp. IMI 355080. The sequence goes on from JAPEVC010000116.1 coordinate 60,136, forward strand.
CGTTCACGTGGCCCGGGGTCCGGCTCTCCATTCCCTTTGATACCTCTTCACTCACTCACAACCTCGCATTACCCTACGAAACCCGTAAGACCGTGAACTGCTCTCGTCATTCCCACGATCGCCATCGTATTGGAGAATGCTGAGACAAGCTGCGGACACCTCCACCATCCAACCGATGACGTCGCATTGACTCTGAAGGTCGTTGAGCTACTCTGTAAAGTGGATCGAAATTACGGAGAAGCCCCAGAGGAACCTCGTGGCAAGCTGCAGCCTTATCGAGGAGGGGCAAGTCCGAATAGGGGGACGGGTGGTCAAGGGATTTGATCCAAACCGTTGATAAATGGCTGCAATAGTGAGTATTTCTTGTATTCATTCCCATGATTCTTTGCCTTTGGGAGGGCGCATGGGGAGTATCTGGTCGAGGGTCTCGGACAAGCCGGGGCAGCCTAGGCTGTCAGGCTACCTGCGTTAAGTACCTATTTGGGCAGGCGTCATCATGCTGTGCGCAGGTTGCAGCTGCCCAACCTCGACGTCAGCGCAGCTCTGCTGCTTCACCTCCAAATGCTTTCTTCCGAGTCCCCAGTGACTAGACACGGCGTTGCGGTATAACTTAAAATGTCTTCACCCATGACATTGCTGAGAGGTCAAGCATAATGTTTGGTTCCATCGTGTTGCGCCAAGATCTCTGAGCTTGTCCTGCTCGTTGTTTTCTCAGGCCCGACCGTGCTGCCTGTCGAAGTCGACTATCTTGACACAAAGGCACAAGGCACGAACCAGGAGCCACAACACGTCTTTCACTCCATGCGACAACAACGAATGATCCCCTCCGCCAGCACCCTTCACTCTCGTTTGGTACCTACGTAATACTGACCGCCTGCGTCTGTTTCCAGGACGTTCCCTGGCTCACTAATACTCACATGTCCACCTCGCGTCGCTCCCGAGGCGATACCCTCTCGAGCTCCGCCTCCTCCGACCCCACGTCCCACAACCATGCCGACAACTTTTCCTCCTCTTTCCTCCCCGGTGGTACAACCGAGAAGCCAGTCTACGCGACTTTCTCTCCTGCAACTCTCTCCTCTGCCTCGCAGCAGCCCATCTCTGCTGCCAAGCGGCTGTCTACCATCCTCGTCCACCAAAAGAGCCCGCTACTCCTTGCCACTCCGCCGCAGGTCACTAGGGCGTTGGCATATAGCCATCCGTTCTTGCTGCCGTTAAACAAACTTGCCGGGCTGTTAACGTGGACTTCAGGGGATCCTTGGGAGAGCTTCTTGGTGTTAGCGCTCTTTTGGGCTGTCGTGCTTTATGGCGATGTCGTAATACGTTTTGCCGGCCCCTTGTTACTGGTGGTGTTGTTGATTGGGGGCATGTATGGGAGGAGGTTCAGTCCTCTGAGCAGCAGTGGCTGGAGCGAGGACGGCGGTGCCGGAGGCGGGGTCGCGCCGGCGACGAGCAAGAACAAGAAGGGAAAGGGAAAGAGCAGCTCGAGCACCGATGATGGAGCAAGAGGAGCGCAAGAGACATCCTCTTCGCCGGCAAAACCAGTAGCGTCGGGCGCTGGAGTAGGCGCTAGCGGACAGCACAAACGCGCGGGCTCCGAGGCGACAAACACCAAGCACCAAAAGACGCTGGACGAAATTATCGAGACTTTGAAGGAGTTTACAGCACGATGCAATATCTTGCTGGAGCCGCTGCTGGAGCTGACGGACTTCCTGAGCACGCAACGCACGGCAACAAGCGCCACCACGCGACCTGCCCTAATGAGGCTGTTCGTGCGAATATTGTTGTGTACGCCATTTTGGGTGGCTCTGACGCTACCACCTCTGCGCGTAGTTACTACTCGGAGGGTCATGCTGTGCTTTGGCACCATTGTGCTGACATGGCACGCAAGAGTGGTCAAGGCAGCACGAACGATCCTTTGGCGAAGTGCCACCGTGCGCCGACTTGCAAACCTCGTCACGGGACTCGACGTATCAGTTCCTAGAAAGGCCACCGCAGATGTCGAGAAGACCGCAGCCCAGCAGGCACTTGAGAAGACGCAGCGTCAGATGGGCAGTGCCAAGTTTGCTACTCGCGCGGCCTCGAGTCGTGAGTCGGAGCTTACGAAAGCCATACGAAGGCCCCGTGGAGGCAACGACGCAGGTGTGCGGTTCACGTTCATCATTTACGAGAACCAGCGGCGATGGGTGGGGTTAGGGTGGACGAATAGCCTTTTTGCATACGAGCGAGCGGCTTGGACAGATGAGCATAATAATCCGGTACCGCCAAGGGAGAAATTTGAACTACCTGCGGTAGAGGAGGACAGCAATATGCGGTGGCGATGGGTGGACAGAAGTCGTTGGAGGGTGGATGGAGTACCGGATGAGGCGGTGGTGAATGGCGAAGGAGAAACGTGGGATTATGATGGGGAAGGTGGGAAGAATGGGTGGGTGTATTATGATAATAAGGTAAGTCCTACTCACTTCTCTGGATATATAGCCGCACTCTTTGTGGGAGTCAGACTGACAAGACGACTCATAGTGGCAAAATGGCCGCCGCGGCCAAGATGGTTGGGGACGATGGACACGCCGACGGAAGTGGTATCGTGATGCTGAGCTGGTCGAGATTGACAGCGACGAAGACGACGAAGGCACAGAGGGTACGGCAACAACAAAGAGCGAGGAATTAGTACAACCATCTGACACGCCCATACTCGACTCGGAACGAGCGCCCTCCCTCCCACCACGACCTGGAAATCCCACCCTCGCAGCCCCTTTCACCTCTACTAGTGATCCCCTCAACCTACAGGAAATCAAAGAAGAAATCGGCGAAGATCCCGACGCTGCAGACGAGAAGGCAGATGACGTCGCCTCCTTGCTGAGCACATCCTCCAAATCTACAGGGCGATTCCGGCTGCCGAGCTTGAGACGAAGGGTAACAGACAATAAACAACAGCAGCAGCAGCAGCAGAGTACGCAGATTGATAGGGACAGCATCACAAGCAGTCCAAGGTCGGTCTCTGGTACGGAACGAAGGTCGCGGCGCACGAGCGAAGTGCACAGCGAGGACGAGGCTGCGAGTCTGGAACGGTTAGGAATCGCCAGGGCGCCAAGTGACTCTTGGGGTGTGGGAGACGAGGTTGTCATGGGGTTGGATTAGGAGATCCTCGCCTCCGGGCGATATGTTGGTGGCATGGAGGGGTGCTGGTTTTGATCACGGCTCTGGCGTTCAGGGAGGGGAGGGAATTAGTTACTAATTTGATATTATCGATAGTGGCCGGTTTGCATAGCAGGGTGAATCATGGAATGCTTATTTTTGTGCTCGTATACACACTATAATCCTGCGGCTTTTCTGTTTATAGAGACGCATAGCAGCTTTCACCCATACTTGCATCTATTGGGGAAGGCTGTGGTAGAAGTGTTTTCCTATTATTAGTAAATTGTCTCTCTACGATCTTTACCAAGTGTTTTGTTTAAGTACAGGATGTTTCAATACTGTGGACCCTGCCCAGACAAGTACGCTGCCCAGACTCGCTGTCATGGCCTGCTTCGGTCGCTTGGCGTTTTCAACTTATTAGTACAGTCCGGTATTGTCCAAATTCTCTACTGCGTGCCATGGCCGCTAGATTATAGCGTGACCGGAGCTACATTGCCCTTAATATCGCCTCTGTGAATTCTGAGAATAAGCATAGCAATGAGGGTTACTGATCTTGGGGGCGGGGCTTTGGTTTGCGGGACACTTATATCCTGTTGTAACTTGCTTCTACTTTAAAGTCTGCCTTCGCGCTGTACAACTCGCGACTGATTCCAACAGAACATAGCCGCATCTCCATCTATTTCTTTAATCCGTTCTTTAGGCCTGACAGTCCCCACTCCTTGCGACCACTTCCACCTTGAACCATTGCCAAAAACCCAACCACCAACCACCCAGCCAGCCAAAATGCACTTTTCCACCGTTCTCCTCGCTCTTTCATCGGCGTGTCTGACCTCCGCACAACTCACATACACCCTCCAAAAAGCCACCAGCCCCACCGATGACGAGAACGATGCCTACACACAGATAGCCGCCGCCATGGACGCCGCCATTGCGCGGCACGAGGCCCAAGGTTCCAAAGCCACCAAAACCATCACGGTCGAGTACAACACAGGCGTGACGACCGCGGACGGCAGCAGCAACGGCAACATTCGCTTTGGGGCGGACCGGGCCTACATGACGGAACGGACGGCGTTGCATGAGATTTCGCACACATTGGGCGTGGGCACGACGACCGCGTGGGATGACCGCTGCGCTGCCGACGACTGGCCGACGGCTGCGCCGCTGTTGCAGTCGTTTGATGGGAGTGATGCCAAGATTACATGTGGTGGGGACCACTTTTGGCCGTACGGGTTGAATTATGAGGATGAGATGAGTGATACGGATGCGGATCGGCACGTCGACATATTGAATGCTATGATTGTGGATGGAATCGTCTAAGGGCAGAGCAGCATGGTAAGGCAGATTTTTGAGCGTGTACAATATATTGTGATTTTGAACCCGGAATACTCCACAGATATGTCGTGAACTGCCCATGTGGTCAATGGCGTAAGAATTACCTTGATTATGTGCACTTGAATGGGAGGATCCACTCCCTTGTACGAAGAGATTCTTGTGTGATATTGAACTATTTGACGTCTACGTAGGCAAGTCTAAGAACGAAGCCATGTGTTTTGCCAAAAATGGGCGAGACCCGGTTCAATGAAAAAGCTCTTTGCTTCAGGGCAGCTTGAGAAGCCGTCGTGGTCTCGACATTGTAGTGCGCCTGGTGGAAGTGATGATGTCTTTTAGCTTCGTCTTGAGACAGTCCCCTTCTACGAGATAATGGCTCTCTGATGACGGTCCCTACAGGATGAATTGGATGCGAATGTCGATGAACATCCTGTCATCGCTTCTTCTTGCATCTGTCACTCGCATGCATTTTCATTATCGTGCGCGCTCAATTCTACGGGGCCCACACCTTTGCCAACGGTGCGCCTTTGCATGTGTATGCTTATCAAAGATGATGGCTTTTAACCTTCCAGTAGGTGACCTTGAACATTTCGGTTGATCTCCCGTGAAACATACTTGGCCCTGGATTATAGTAACCCGTTCGTGGGCCGGATTTACTCCGGCTGATGTGAGTCGGGTCTTTCTTTCCAACAGCCTTGAACCTGGAAGTAGGTTTGTGTTTAAAGTTTGACAGCGGCGTTGCCAACATTACCCGGCGTCAGATTGAACATTCTGGTTAGTTTCGGTAGACCTCAATATCACTACCTAGTATATTGTAAGATTACTCAATGCAGCACCGGCCGAAACCTTGTCCAGCCACGGCGTAGCACCACGGACGTCTCAAGGGATCACGCTGACCAGCAAAGACATCGCATGACAAGGATTATCTGGTTTTGCCGTATGCATTGCTCTGTATGGCAAGATACTATATAACAGCGATCCCCATGGGGCAGATGATGTTCGAAACATTGTTTTAACTTGTTATGACCAAAAATAAATGACATCCGCCTTGGCATCTTTAGAGCGATAGTGCCAAGAGCGTAGCGATAATACCGTGAGTCGGTTGACCCTAGGGGTCTGGACGATCTTTGCACTCGAGAAAGTTCGCCTATTGGCGAGGCCGAAATTGAAAGTTGCAGAAACGCTCATATCAAACCTCTTCAACCGGGCGTTGGTGTTCATCTAGGCACAAGTGATGCCGGATTATTAGATGGTACCCTGTGACCGTAGGTCGAGGCCATGTCACTTGCCTGTGCCAAGTCCCTAGGACTTTGACCGGCAAGTTCTACTATGTACCAGAGATCCCTCTTAGTCTGTCACCAAGAGAATAGGCGATGAAATATTCGGAGCCTCGAGCCGGAAGATATCCTCGCCTCGATGTGACGGACCTTCGGTCCGTACTGCAACGGGTATGACAAGCGTGAGTGCTGCTGTGTGCGAGCTCCCCCGTCATCGTAGGAGGTTCGCACATTGGTCATGTAGAGAGTGCTTGTGACGAAGAGAATATAAAGCCTCAGGAGCCCTTCCGATTGTAATTCGAAAAGCACCATCTTCAATCCCATAGCACCACAAGTGAAGTAAACACACACACAATGAGGTCTTCAACATCAGCAGTCGTGGCGTTTGCTGTCACAGCCCTCGCGGCACCATCCACCCCAACCACAGAGAACTTGCCCCGTCAGGCGTCCGCCGGATGTGCTGCCGCAGTGACCCTCGATGCCACCACCAACGTGTTCGCCAATTACACGCTTCACGCGAACAACTTCTACCGGAAAGAAGTCGAAGCCGCTGTTGCCAACCTGTCGGACCAGAGCCTGGCCGCTGCTGCTGCGAAGGTTGCTGATGTTGGCACTTTCCTGTGGATGTAAGGGGACCCAAACTCCACACTTCTCTTACTCTTCTTCTTCTGTACCGCGGGAGTATATTGACCTCGATCGATATAGCGACTCCATTGACAATATTGCCAAGATCGAGCCTGCCGTGGCCGATGTCCCTTGCACCGATATCCTGGGTCTCGTGATCTACGACCTCCCCGGCCGTGACTGCGCAGCCAAGGCCTCCAATGGCGAGCTTGCCGCTGGTGATACCACTTCCTACGAGACCAAGTACATCGATCCCATCGTTGCGCTGATCAAGAAGCACTCCAATACGGCTTTCGCCCTCATCATCGAGCCCGACTCCTTGCCGAACCTGGTTACCAACAGCAACCTCACCACCTGCCAGGACTCTGCTGCCGGTTACCGTGCCGGTGTCGCATATGCGTTGAAGAACTTGAATCTGCCGAATGTGGTCATGTACATGGATGCAGGCCATGGTGGCTGGCTCGGCTGTAAGTTGCCCCAACTTTGAATATAGTTTCCTATCACGTAGGATCCTGTAGTATCCCACGGTGGGGATCCCGTAAAAGACAAGCAGATACTAATTTTGATACATGACTAGGGAACGACAATCTCCAGCCCGGCGCACAGGAGCTGGCCAACGCCTACAAGGCGGCTGGCTCGCCCAAGCAGCTGCGCGGCATCTCGACCAACGTGGCCGGCTGGAACGCATGGGATCAAACCCCCGGCGAGTTTTCTTCCGCCTCGGATGCGCAGTACAACAAGTGCCAGAACGAGAAGATCTACGTGGACACCTTCTCCGGATACCTATCGACCGCCGGCATGCCCAACCATGCCATCGTCGATACCGGTCGCAACGCAGTGACAGGCCTTCGGTTGGAGTGGGGCGACTGGTGCAATGTCGCGGGTGTAAGTAGAAAGAATACTTCATTTCTTCCCTAGCAGGACTGCAGCTCGCATCTCGAGCTCTCGGGGCATACCCCCCCCCCCAATTCATGAACCTGCCCCGATCCCACATCGAGAGTTCTCAAGACATTTTGAGAATCGCGTCCTTTTTGTACGTGTTTTTACTGACAAGAATCAAACAGGCTGGTTTCGGAGTTCGCCCGACCGCCAACACTGGCGATGCCCAGGCCGATGCGTTCGTATGGGTCAAGCCCGGTGGTGAGAGTGATGGCACGAGCGACACGAGCGCTACGCGCTACGATAGCTTCTGCGGAAAAGCCGATGGTAAGCTTTTCATTTTCCCACGTTGAATATATTGTGACTTGAGACGTGAATGCTGATGAGAATCCTCCCAACAGCTTACAAGCCTTCTCCGGAGGCTGGCTCTTGGAACCAGGCGTACTTTGAGGCCCTTGTCAAGAATGCCAAGCCGAGCTTCTCTTAAATAGATCGCGAGGATGGATGCGGTTTGGAAAATTGATTGTGGTGACCTGGGGGTGGGGGTTCGCGTGTTGTGAGAGGCCGAAGCTTTCGGTGCGCTCTTGCTGCCCAGTGTATATATGTTGACGAGGTAGACCGAGTAAATAAGCCAGACTGAACTGCTTTCTACCAACCCATTCCAGTCATGTATCACTCGGCGGCTTGCAAAGTGTCAACTTACATCGCACAGCTTTTCCCGTATAAGATTATGTATGGAATAATAGCTATGAGGCAAGCTAGTGTAGGATAATGTTGCACAAGATCATTGCCCATGGGATTATCACGTGTGAAGTGTTCTCCTGTGGGATAATGTACCTTTTCGTTGCAAGACCTTTGGTGATTGTGCTTTTCATGCCGGCTTCAGAGAAACGTCTCACAAGCGCCTGCACGAAGCCATGCGTTCACAACAGGGGAGGACTGGCGTAGAGCAGAATAATCCCATCCCCTCAACAAGATCAATCCGCTCGACGCCCTCTCGATCCGTTGTAGTAGTCATCTCAACCCGGGCCGCACAAGAAGAGGACGGGTGATAGGTCTTCCAACGCATTGCAATGCCACACGCAAATCCGTGCGAGCATGCAAGAGCGCGGCCACCATGTATCAACGATACGCGCACAGCCTCGCCTCGCTAATAGACAATGATCTCTTTAACAGTCTCGAGGAAGCGAGGTGGGAGCGGTAATTGAAATTGAGGTTGATAACGCTGGCTAAGACCGGGCACACTTTTGCTGGCTTGGTGTTTGCTATTGACGTTTGGCAGGGCGAGCCGCGATCGGGTGCCCAAGACCAGTATGGTCTGCGTGTATGTAGAGTGCTGCAGTACCCATCACTTGCGCGTCTTTACATCGTTGTAGACGGCAAATTGGGACTGAATCACTTCAGATGCTTCCTGAAAAAGGTAGAACTTCCTAGTGTTCCATTCGCATAGGCCGCGTAGTCCGGGCATGTGCCCCACTCAATCCAGCCCATGCTCCTGTATAGATGCATCGCCGGCGTCAATGGATCGGTATCAAGAGTGAGCAACTGCATTCCCATCTCGGCCTTGGCGAAATGCTCAACGTGGTCCATCATGAGTTTGCCCAGGCCTCGACGCTGCTTGGAGGGCCTGACAAGGAGTTTCGTGACCTCGCCTCGGTGTCTGTGAGTCGGCTTGAGGACGGTGACGAGTTGCACCGTGGCCAAAATCTCGTGCGCATTGTCGGCGTCTGCGAGTACGAGCAGATGATGCGCCTGGCCCAGCTTGATACCAACGGACATCCAGTATTCTTCAGCATCCACTTCGGAAAGAGGCGCGAGGAAGCCAATGGAGGAGGTTGACGGATCCGGGTTCACGCAGGCTTGGAGAAGACTGCAGAGGGATGGTAGGTAGAGGCCGACGTCCTCCGTGGTCAGCAAGTGAGTAACTTGGGCCATCTCGATTTTCCAGGTTTTGTTTGCAATGCTGTGACACAGCCGACACCGCGATCTGCAGTCAGATATGAAGATAAATTTTGACAGGACGTTCCTGGTGTGAAGGCATCAGGCGCGGGACTCGCTGACGTCTGCTATACCCTATGAGGGCAGGAGGGGTGCCAATGTCTGCCCAAATCATCTGGCAGGCATCATTCTGGTGAGTCGGGGGTGTGTTAGACAAGTAACATAGTGCACACAGCCATTGGTAACCGGTCGAATCACGTACTGCCAGGCCGGCCATCTGATAAGATCGTCGATATCGTCTAAGCTGTCAGACTGTCCACCACGCTGCCATGCCGGCATGCACGTTAGCATGTTCTTCTTGGACAGTCCGTCACCTTTTGGGTGTTCATCATTGAGACCTTGGCTACCTCAACGTTGACGTAAAAGCAGACACATGAAGCAATATTCGCCACCGTTGCCTACCTAAAGCCTCTACATCAAGGGCAGCTTCGAGACGGCCAGCCCACAATGAGAATTTGGGTTGAGCAATGCCAACGAACCGCGCAGATCTTGTCTGTCTACGTTGAAGGTAGGTAGATAAGCCCGACTACAGCGTCGGTAGTGAAACCTTCGACATCCAGGCTGCCAAAGTGAGCTTCGAAGCTTACATCCCAAAGTCCACATGGAGGAAAGATCAGTCAGGCGTTAGAGACCGGGTCTCGGCACTGGTAAGCCTATTCACCCTGTCGATGGGTTCCAGGCCAGCCCGTGTACGCGTTGCAATAGAATTGTAGCCAGTCCCCATTGGAAGCTACAAGTGGAAGATGACGTACGGCCTTTGCAGAGGGCAGCGGGGCCCAAAGAACGGCCGAGCGTGTGGATGCGCGAGGAGCTTGGACGCAGGCTCATCAGAGAAGAGCTAATAAGCAGGCCAGACCTTTCTAGTATCGATACAGTAGCTGCTTTCACCTACTGTGATATTCGACAGCACCACATGATATCTTTCAGCGAGTCAGTGCAAAGGTGATGGGCGGGTGGGATGACTACCACCTGTGGCCATTCAGATCAACAGGAGCTGCTACCACACCTGCGATCGGATAAGATGTGATGGAGCCGATCGTGACCGAGGCGATAATGCCGACGGTAAGTAATGGACAAATCGAAAGAAAACTATGCCGTAAGGATGTGTGATTTGTTTTCGGACGGACGAAAACAGGTGCCGACGGAGCCTCAGACATCGGATATGCCTTTGCAATGACCCGCACGCGAAAACCACGCAGTCTTGGTACCATCTCGTGGCACACAGGGTGGCGATAAGAGTGAGTCTTAAAAAGGGCAATCAACTGTAACAGGGTAGTAGACCAATCGCACAAACCTCGCAAGCCACAGGAGCAAAAAACCGGGCTCGACTCCTCTAGAGGGTTCTGTGCTATGTATCAAGTCCTCGTCAAGTCCCACTGGTGAGGCTGAAGTCTGCAGCAAGTAGACTTCCCCCGCTATCAGACCACGAAGCCCCTGTAAGGTAGGACCCTGAACATGGCGCACGCCCCCCGAAGGGCCCCTCACACTCGCACCACTAGCGTCACCATGCAGGGAATACTGCGTTACCCACACGCACAATTGACGCATGCGTCGAGCATCATTTAGCTATATAAAGACCAACACTGACCTCCTCTCCATGGGGTTGTCAATAGACAACATCTAATTGTATCACTCACGCGAGTTTCATCAAGATCCCATATAAAACAACACTCATCTCACCAATTTCCACCCACACCAACAATCATCATGCCTGAGGGATGCTCTACCTGCGGTGCTTCTTGCGCCTGCACCACCGCCCAGAACTGTAAGTCTTGCAGTGCCAAACACTGGACAATAGTCACTTGCCCATGCACAACATGTGACTAACAGTCTTTACAGGCGGCTGCAAGAAATAAATGACTTGCCTCATTGATCTGCCTCGACACATCAGAACACTGTTCGAAATGGTGGATTCCTCGAGGGAGATTCTACGCTTGGAGAACATGCCAAGAACGACTCGCTAAGGAATCGACGGTCGAGGGAAGGTGGCTTTCTGGCGGGTTATGATAGCTGTCTCTCAAATATACAGATTACAGCCCTCACATACAGTGTTTCCTCCAACATGCGATGCCTTGCTGTTTTGAATGCGTGCACCCTTTGCTCCGTGGATCGTCAAACCACATGCTCGTATGTAGACCAAAGATTGGGTATGCCCACTTGTGCCGCAGAGTATCTGTTTATAGTCTAATGCGTACCGCATTTTATAGACGCGGCTCTCAACACGACAGCATGTCCCTGGCTGCTGCTCAGCGTCTCCTTTTCTTGTCCTTGTTGTCCGGCTGTGGTCCACGGTACCACTCCCCTTCCCTAAACTTATCAAACTTGTCAGCTCCCAGCACCGGCAGTCCTCGTTTCTGCAGCTCCTGCTTAACAATCTTCCACCGGCCCACAGCTCTAGCCACATCCACGGGTGTCCGTCGCTTCGAGTACACAGCCACGTTGGGCAACTTGTTCAGCTCGCCGCGCTGCTGGACCGCCTCGTAGACCTTGCGCGGTGGTTCTGGCTTGACGACTGTCGCGAGGAGCCCTCCCGTGGTTTGGACATTGAGCAATTTGGCGTCGGGGATTGCGTGGCCGGTGAGTTGGTAGACACGTTTAGTAACCTGGAGACAGATGGCGTATTGTTAGCCTCACAAGTCGTTGTGATTTCCATGCTGTAGAGCAAGGCTTGTAAAACAAGGCGTGGTACTCACCGCGAACTTTAACTTTGCATCTTTCAGCGGCACCAGCTTCCAATCTTTGTTCGTCATCGTCAAAATCTCCCTCGCCTGTCCCACGGGCAGCATCTTCTCCCGCGCGCCCACATCGCCCACCAATCCCTCCACAACGCCGCGAACATCCCCCTCCACCGTCGCCTGTCCGTTTCCATCAACCTTGACGCCCAATCCCAACACTCGCTCCCAGCCCCCATCCGCCCGCCAGCTCTCTACCAACAAGCCCTCGTCGCCCGTGCTGCTCATGACCGCCAGCGCCTCCAACACAGCGCGTCGCACACACAGCTCAAGTTGTGCAGGGTCTGTTACTTTGTTCTTGGGCGCGAACCCCACGAAGCTCTTGGACGGGCCCCAGTGGTCGTCGCCGGGGCCCTCAGTGAACCACCCTTTGAGCCCGCCGACCACCGGAAGCTTCGCCGCGCTGTCGGCTGCAACATACTCTGACGGTTTGAGGTCATCGGGGCGCGGGGCTATAGCGCGTCGAGCCGGTGGGAGGACGAGGTCTGTCTCGATGATTTCCGGGGCTTCAAAGGCTTGGTCGGGCACGGGCGATGGTTCGCCTGGCTGCAGTGTAGGTTGGGATTCGATAGTCGTCTCTGCGGGTGTCTCGCCAGTCACTTCAACTTTGTCCTCTGTCCGTGGATGTAAGGTATCAACCGAGCGAGTGGGTGTGGTTGAGAAGGCGTGTGGTCGGCTCGCCAGACAGCTCGTCGCGACTACTGCTGCCCTGCACCGGACGCTGTGTGTGGGTTGGGAGTGTAGGCATGTTAGAAGCACCGCCGAGGGCTTCGGTATCCTTGCTATCCTGCGCATTGTGTAGAGTTGGGTGTGTGCAGTCGCGGATTGGGAAGCCGGTGGTTCCTGTCGCGAGGGCGTGGTGATGCTTTTCGCGGGTTTGGAAATTTCAATGAGCTTTTGGGAACTGAATTGACAGGGATGTTGCAGGTCTCGGTCCCGGATTTCCAGGGTACCTCGTTCCGGAAGTCGGGGGCGGTCCCGGGTGCAGTGTTCAACATCGATAGTTCAACGTCGACACAGCACAAAAGACGGTGTGTACTCGACATTACTTCCAATCCTGTCGCTCGGTGTAGCATTGACTGGATCAAACTCCTCTCGCCAACGTCATTTCATCTAGACTGCCGCGTTTCCACCGCGCAGGTCGTGGACAGGGACAAACCCAGGACTACCTTGACGCCGGACATGTCCTCTTTCATATACAGAGGTTGATTTACCAAGATGCATCGCCACAGCTTGCTCCTGCTGCTACTAGGCGCATGCGCCTCCCTCGTAGCCGCGGCGTGTAAGTCCTTTTCCTTTCTGAGATTCAGCGGTCTTCACGGATCCCCCCGTGCTAATGAATACATCTCCCACAGCGGCGCCGACCTTCTGCAAATGCACCTGCTTCACCAACAGCACCATCATCGAGATCAAGTCCACCTCCAAAACGCCCAGCCCAGTCACCGGCGCTCACCTCGCCGAGCCACCAACCTCCGAAGATACAGACGACGACGACCTCCTCGCATCCTCGCCCGATACTAGCTCGTCCTCCAACGAAGCCCCGCAGGACCCCGTGCCCGCCGACACCACTACCACCACCACCGCCACCGACCGCCTCCTCCCGCGCTCCAAGCGCGCCCAGTTATCTCCTTCCTGCAACCAATGTAACCGCGCGTTCTGCCTCGCGCAGTCGCTCCCCATCTGCAAGGGCGCCGAGGAGAAGGACGTTGTGACGATGTGTTTTCAGCGGGACAGCCGCAAGGACCAGATTATCGTGTGGGGTTTCATTCTGGGTACCGCGGGCCTGCTGGGCTGGGCGGCGGTGCGTAAGGCGTGGGAGATGCAGGACTCTGGAGGGATTTCGTCGGTGCTGAGCGGCGGTGGGCTTGGTTCGAGGGGCGGCAGGGGTGGTGGTGCGCCGCTGGGAAGAGCTGGTGGGGGGTTTGTGGGAGCATCCGGGAGTGACCTCGGACGTGGGCAGTATGCGACTGTTGCCGGACATAGTAGAGATGGGAGTGAGAGTTTGGGTTAAGCTATTGTGTTTGGGTTAAGCAGTTGATTCTACTGAGCTTCGAGGATTTGGTGTTCGTCGAAGGGGGCTAGGTGTGCATCCGGCTCACGATGGGTAGTGTCGTTTTCGGTACGGCCTACTCAGTATACCCTCCGCAACATTGATTCTTGCTATCTAGGTAGGAAATTCATTGTGCGGCTTGCTCGCAGGTTCACTTGATCAATCGCCATAATCGCCATGTCTGCCACCAGCTTGTAGATGTCACCATTTTGCCCTTGTGCAATTTTAAGAGCATTGCCTTGCCAAAAGTGGTATTTCGAACTGTCCTGTAGCTCCTGCCCTGCTTTTGTGGATATAAATGTGTGCTATGAAACTCAGAAACTCCTCGTGTCCCATCTCGCCAGTTTTCTTCGTACCATCACTTCCTATCCCACACAGCCCTGACGAGGTCCACCAAAAGCCTTTCATGGCGTGATGTGCCACTCGGCCTTCTTTCTGCTCTAGACCAGTCTCAAAACAACCTCAAACTGGGAGAATGGGCTCTTAGCGCCCACAGAGACCTGATGACCCAACTCAGTTTTGCCAGCGACGGGTACGCAAACCCTATCCGTCGGGGGAAACCTTCTAATCCTCCTCGAGTAAGGTGGTCTGGGCAGCATGGCCGTTGCTCTGGCCCTGGTTTTTTTCTCTACGCTCTCTGATCGCGGAGGCGAGGTCCTCAAGCACGGTGACAGTCGTTTCCCAGTCGATACATGCGTCGGTGATGCTGACGCCCTTCTTCAAGCCGGAAGGACCCTCAGGGGGCACCTTCTGGTTGCCCTCATGAATGTTTGACTCGATCATGACACCGACGATAGCCTTCTCGCCTTCGCGCAGCTGGTCTCCGATAGCCTTGGCGACCTTGGGTTGGTTTCGGTGGTCCTTGCTGGAGTTGCCTATACCTTCATTAGCATCCTTGCCATTGCCGCATTGTATTATCACTTGGAGAGCATACCATGGGAGCAGTCGACCATGATGGCCATCTTCTGGCCCTTCTTGGCCAAGATCTCCTTCGCTTCCACAATGTACTTCTTTTCGTAGTTGGGACCTTTGCTGCCTCCACGCAGAATCACGAAACCGTGCTCATTGCCCTTAGTCCGTGTGATAGCGGCCAACCCCTGCTTCGTGACACCCATGAAATGATGCCGCGCGGCGGCCGCGCCAATGGCATCAATCGCAACACCCAGATTTCCATCCGTACCGTTCTTGAAGCCCACGGGGAAGGACAATCCACTTGCTAGCTCCCGGTGCAGCTGAGACTCGGTGGTCCTTGCGCCAATAGCGCCCACGGAAATGAAGTCTGCGAGGAATTGAGGCGAGATGGTGTCCAGCATCTCGCTCGCGATAGGCATGCCCCGCGAAGTCAAATCCGAGAACATCTGGCGAGAGACATTCAGGCCCTTGTTGATCTTGTAGGACTCATCCATGTCCGGATCGTTGATCAAGCCCTTCCAGCCCACGGTAGTGCGGGGCTTCTCGAGGTAGGCGCGCATAATAATGCACAGGTCGTCGGAGAGCTTTTCCGAGAGGGCCTTCAGGCGGTCGGCGTACTCGAGGGCTGTTGCGGGGTCATGGATGGAACAGGGGCCGACGACGACGAGGAGGCGGTCGTTCTGACCCATGACGATCTCGGCGGCATCGCGACGGCCCTTGAGGACAGTCTGAAGGGCATCCTCGGTAACAGGAATCTCTTGAATAAGGAGAGCGGGCTGGATAAGGGGGTCCTGGCCCTCGACTGAGAAAGGATGAGAAATTGTTAGTCCGACCCGGTGCAGAGACTGTGGAGGGGAAGGGAGGTATGAAGAGCTTGATGTAGATTCGAAGGGATGCTTGTGCGTCATGTCCAAAGGACGACAGTTGGTGCTATAAGAAGATCTTCCTGTAGACAGAGAAGAGGAAGGGGTGTACCTCTGGTGTCGTCGGCGACAACGGCCTGCATAAGTCCAGGCATGATTCTTTTGATAGACGAGGGGAAGTCTTCGCAAATGGAGAGCTGGTGATGGTGCTGTCTCGAGCTGAGGGGTGACAACGCTGTGTTTGACACGGACAAGAACGGACGTAACGAGGAAGGAGGGATGCAAGAAGACTTCAGCAGATATAGTGACTCATGGGCTTGGTGTCACCGGTATATAAAGCGTGGGAGTCTTGAGGATACAGAGATTGGGGATGCGGAAGGAAGCGTCAGATCGAGTAATGAAGTCCAGCCGTGGAAAATTTAAGTGGGGCTATACGCCGTCGACCGTACGATGAATGTCTGTTAGTCAGTCACAAAATAGATAAACTCTGCCCTTTGTACCACCGTACTGTGGAGCAGTGTAGAGAGTTCAAGGCCCAGGAGCTGGAGAATACAGCCGAAAGCCCTTTTCTTATCAATTGCGAGTATGGTGGTGACTCAGGACATACATGGTCTCTGACGAGCTGAGTTCCCACCCACCGATGTGATAATTGATTTCACGGAGCAACAAGACCCGATATCAAACTTGGTATCTGCACCACTGCGATTTGTGAGACGACGAGCTGCTGGACCATGCCCTCGCGCAAGTCACAAAGTTTGAGCTTCTCTTACCAACTTGCCTGAGGTTTGGTACTATACAATTCAAACATTCTCTTCCTCGTGGGAGCTGTTGCGCTGTAATAAAATCATCGCCACCGCCCTGGAGCTCTAGAGGGGAAGGTGGGGGAGGGGCGGCGGCTTGCAGGGCTCGCCCACTATCCATCCCGTCGGACGCAATAGCAACAGCACGTGTACCGTTCAGGGATTACAGCCAATCAATATCTGTGATGATGTGAGTAATCTTGAGGTACCTGCCATTTGGCCCAGGATTGGCCTATGATGTTCGTACCGGCGGATATCAATGTTACTTACCGTCACACCACAAATATCGCAAGGCACGATGTAGCTTGTGTTAGCATGGGTGGAGTATATTGCTCAGGGTAGTGTTGTTGCTATCGCGCCCAAAGGGATGTATGCTTTTCTGACTTAAGTCTCACGCTCTCCTAATAAATGACTGCCCTCACCACTAGCACTCTCGGACTCCTCCTCGTCGTAATATTGACATCTCTATTGCGGCAAACTAGAGATGCATGTGTAGGCGTTCCAGCCGTCTGCACAATTATACTACACGGGTAGTTGCAGCTATAACCAAAGATGCCACAGACACTCAATCCCGTCCTTGCGGCTTGATACCACGCCAGCCTCACGACACTTTAAGTATCTGCCAGATTTTGTCAGATCATGTCAATGCTCTCAGCCTGTCCAACAACGACCTCATATTGTCATCTCTGGATTGGCGGCCCTTCTCCGGATGCCACTATGCTTTGTCCAACTTCAGGCTCGCCGTGGCTATGTAACACTGTTCTCCGCCGTCGTCTTGCCTCGACACGCTCGGGCCAACGAGCTCAAGTCCAACCTGAATAGCTGGTTCAGGATGCGTGACCATGCTCTAGGAAATGCTCAACGCCTGGCCCTTAAGACCTCGAAGGTGTTGACACCTAGGGAGCAATTCCAGGTAGCCCAAGGCAGACCCTCCGGACCCCACTTACTTCGCAAGAACAGCCGCCAGTCACCTAGCTAGGTACCCAATTGCCAGCCTTGGCGCTCCTGGGACACACACCATCGTCGCAGAACAAGGTCACCATCGCAGAACACGGCGGCAAGGTGAAAATTCCCTCATCAACGGAGTTACCGAAGCAAGTTGGAGAGTGCCAAGCGAAGAAATACTGACAGGCCCATGGTCCAGAGACAGCCCCAGTGCAAGGCTGTGTTTACGCTCCGGAGCCTCCTGGCCATGTTTGAGGCAATCCTGAAACCAGCGGCGGGAAGGTGCCTTGAGACTAGACGAAGTGACAAGTCGAGTGCGAGACCTTGCTGACGGGATCCAGGATCCCATGGCGTCAACGCACACTAATGAGATGGATCTTTTGGCTGTGGTCACCCCAATTGTTAGTGTAGTTTAGTGTAGCAAGTCTCAGCCTTACCACTCCCCATAGTATTTAGGCAGGTCTGCCTAGCACCCACGCGGGACCAGGCTCGTGTCTTTTGGACAATCTGCGGCATGTTGATCTAGATGTCGATGCCTGTTCCTTGGTTGGCAGAATTGTACCTAGTAGGCACGGTGAGATTGTATGAGGGTATCACCAGCCCCCACCGTTTACCGCAGGCTGGCCAGGCCTTTTCCTTTCTCGAATAGCAGACGACTGGCAATCGACTAGGCATTCATCAAAGATCGGACTGTAGTAGCGGAAAACAAGGTAGATATATACATGCATACTTGATTACGTAGCAGTGGAACCTCATGCCGACGGCCGACGAGACTGTTGTTCTCGCTCTCGCACCCTGTATCCGGCTTCGAGGGGCATGTTTCGCACGCGGGTTGTTTTCTGTTTTCTGTTTCCTGCATTCCAGGGAACCCAACTTGCCCTCTCACCTCCTGAACATCTTAGACTTTTTGGATCTTGAGTCTGCTCAGCGAGTGGTTGTTTAGTCAGTACTGACTTTAGACGGTATCTCTCGGCGCATTCGGTCATCTTTTCCATGCAGGGCCCTCTCCCTCACCTGGGCGAACTGACACTAGCCTTTGCGGAGAAGCCCCCAATTCTTTTCCAACGTTTGCCTCGGGCCTAAAGGGTCACTGCCAACTACCACACTACCAACCAACCACCAAGGTTCTTGTCTAGATGCTTCCAGGTTGTATACGCAACTTTGATCCTCCACCCCGCCAGAGCCACATCAAGGAACGACACGCAATCCACGCTCCTCCTCTTCGAGCAATAAGAGCAGAGTCGCCGCACCGAGCTGCATTTGCTCGAAATTCTTCTATCTCAACTCTCCCATCATAGCATTCTGCACTCCCGTGAACCTCCGGGAAAGTCGAGTCCCTCTACCATTACCATTCGGACCCTCCTTGGGCGCATAGTGCGACTTTGGACTCGGCCTGCAGATCCCCCCCGTCTTGGTCGCTCACACAGCCTTCCATCCGTCATCAACAACATCGACGACAGTTCTTCCGCCCACCGCCTGCCTTTGCGACGCACGAGGACAACAGCATCGGCATCAGTGCATGCATAGTTGAAGTGCCTGTCTGACTCGGCAGCCACGGCCAACATATTATAGTATATACATCCCCGGTTGCGACTGCCCCCCCAAAGCACTCTTCCGGGGTAAGCAAGCACTCAAAACATCTCGAGACTTGTCTTTGCTCGTCTTCTCGCGTCACTCGCCGACTATTACTTGGATAAGACTACCGCCCATCAAGCACCCATTGACGCTCACTTTCCGTGACTAGTCACGATTACTGCATCTTTTTGTTCGCTACTATTTGGCTATTGCGCCGCACATCTTCAACTACAGAATACCAGCCATCGTAACACCACGGGCCATCGCCTATCATGTTCACATCCCAGTCTGTAGGAGGCCTGTCTAAGAAGCGCGGCCGGGTCGACGATGGAGATGGCGATCTTGCCATAGGAGGCACCGAGGGCTTCACAGAGCACCGCAACGTACGCTTACTGCTCTGCCCGACCCTGCCCTGATGCGGCCTCGTGTCTTTCTTTTCCCTTCCCCATTGCTAACAGTTCTGAACCCGATAGAAACGCCTGCAGTCCCTGCCCTTCCGCACATCCCCGGCGTCGAAGCGACTGTCATTTCCACCCAGCTTCAACAACACGGCTCTGTCCAGCCACAATTCACAAAATGCCCACCACGCCCCGCATACCATGACTCCCACTGACTCGGAGTCGGAGGATGCGCACAGGGCATATCATCAGGCTGCCCTCGCCAACTCGTCCTTATCCAACACTAGTCTAGCCATGCCACGGCTGGTCGACGATGCCTTCGGCCACGCGCCGGAGATGGTGGATGGTTACCGCACGCACGATGTTGACATGGACATGGATATGGATGGCGCCGACCATACCCAGGCACATGATTCACATCACTTGGAGACCGGCTCATCACAACCAGATCCGGTGCAACCTGGAGGCATCGCTAGTCGGATGCCCACCCCTATTCACTGCTCTTTTGCAGCTCAAGTCCGAGGCAACAATTGGGGCGGCGCAGCGGGCAATGCGTTGCAGCACAATGGCAATGGCTTTGGTGCACCTCCTGATCGTTCTATTCCCAGATCTCTGGATCACAATGCCATGACTGACTGGAACCTGATGCGGGACCGAAGACTGCCCTCTCCAATCAGCGAAAGCGGAGGTGAAGATTTCGGGTCACCCAGAATGGTTCTGGACACTCAGCTGCGCCAAGGCATGCCACCCAGAGCGGCGTCCGCCATGGAAATCTCCCTTGCGCGTACACAGAGTGCTTTCAACACCCTCAGCGACTCGACCGGCACGTTTAACAGCCTAGCTTCTAGCGACTTGTGTCCGACCGCCAGCAGCACCTCCGATTGTGGCGTCAGTAATGCTAATGCCATGGATATTGAGCATGCCACACCTTCATCTAAGAAGGGACATACGCGCAGCCGCCACACGCTGAACAGCTGGACGCAGAACGTCCCGGGCATGAAAAAAACGTTCAGCATAGGGTACCGGGCGGATTGCGAAAAATGCCGGCAGAAGGTGCCTGGCCACTTCAACCACATTATCGTCTCCTAGATGGGACTTTCACACCCAATGGATCACCACATCTGGATGTCTTACTTTGGGAAAGAGATCCGGGCTAGTAAAAGGGCTTGGGCGGATAAGAAGCGGAGTCTGGCAAGAGAGTATGATTATTCGCGGAACTTGGAGCAAGATCTTGCGTTGTGCAATGGCGATCAGATGGACATTGACGACCCTATGGGTACCGTTGATGCTCGAACGACGAAGACAGACAAGCACACGCTTGTACCACTCTCCGACGAATGGTTTACGGATTTAGACGAGTCATTCAACAACATTGACAAACTCTTGGAGGAGCTGCAGCATGAGGGAACGCAAATCTCATCAGAAGACTACCATCAAATTCTGGGCGCGGATCAACGCCTCTTTGAAATGCAAGAGGACATGACGCAGTGCCTCAAGACACTCGGTGCCAAAGAGGGACGTCCTGGGAGCAATACTCCGGAGCGTGGCGATCTCTTGCCACGAGCGGATGGCGATTGTTGTCCCATCCAGACGCATCTGGAAGAAAGAGATTCTGACAGTCATAAAACAACGATAATATTGGCGAGCATGGACCCCTTCTTTGTACGGACACGAGAGACGTTTTGCCACAGCGGCAGTCATGGAGCTCCAATGAAATCGACGGCCTCATACATCCAACTATCACCGGGCGAGAATGTCATGAAGCAGCTGTTCAGGTGGTGGCGACCTTGCGGGTCTGGCTGTGTCCGGGGGGTGAGGCGAATTGGTGAAGACCGGGTGACTGAAGTCGATGGGTTTATTCAGTGATCAAGAGTCGACTTTCCGTCGGTGTAAAACGTTTTCCATTTTATCATACATCAGCGAAAATTGGGTCGACTGGCGTTTATGGAAAGGAGAGAACGGGGTAAAAAGAAGGCGTTTGAAAACTCTTACGAGCTCTTGGTTGGGCGACGATTTTATGTTTTACGGCTTCGCTGGCCCAACTACAGCGGCGTTGGTGAATACTTGTACGTATTCATGCCCAGGCGGTTCGATTAGACATGGTTTTATTATGGTGCACGGTGTGTGAGCCAGAATAAGCCTCAGACAGGTATCAGCGACTTTCTAGTAATACATACTACACGGCATTTCTGCTGAGCCTAGCCGGGACTTGGAAAGGTTCCGGAGACATAACTTGATGGTAACCAGCCCGGACATATTCGATATAATCTTCCCAATTTGCAAAGAACTGCAACAATGCTCTCAAAAGTGATGGTACCTGCAATTTGTATACGAACTTGACAGGGCGAGGTGCGCTAGATCCACCCTAAATCTCGACAGGGCCGTCACTGTCACATGTCGTAAGAAGCCTCAAGCGCATCTTCCACACTTGCCATATCTCCCTACCTGCCTGAGTAGGCATTGACAACGATATTTTCGCCAAAGTAAAACCGCATTTAGCATTATCAGGTTACATAGAATGATTGCCCTTGAAACTGACTCTTAATGATAGCGGGCATCTTTACAATCCGGACGGACGAAGCCGAGTCAGACACTCAGGGAGTCTGGCATCGGCTTTGTCCGTATAAGGCTATCTCATTTCTCGACGACAGCCACTTCTCTTATCTTCCCCAGGCAAATCCATGGATCGCATAAAGGATTTTTCCATCCCGCGTAATGATTGATAGATAGATGAGTAGCGGCCGACCATTGTGGAGCATGAGACGAGCTAATAAACGAGCCTAGACCAACCAATGGAGTTGCTCTGGAAGTAAGAGTGCACCCGAAAGGGCGGGCTCGGTAGTCTTCGAAGCACAAGATTGAATCGCAAGGACCCAGTACCGTACCTTCCTGCGCTTAACATGACGAACTCTGCCAAACCCGCGGTCCTCTACGCCGCTCCTCCTCGCGAGGGACATATGCGACCAGCATTGCAAATATGCTCGTACCTCGTCTCTCGCGGATTTGATGTTACTCTTTTGGGATCACAGAGGTGGAAGGCCGCCATCGAAGCCACCGGGGCATACTTTGGTCCTATCGTCGGGCTCTGGAACAGCCTTGATGATGTATCACGCTGGCCGAGCATTGCCCTCCAGCAAGATGCCAAACTTCGACTGCGTGCCGCTCTGGGTGATGGATTCACCATGCTGCTGCCTTCTGGGTTCCAGTCCGTGTTCTTGAGCTTGAACGAGATGAGACGGAGGCTGGGCAAGAGGAAGATCGTCATCTTGACAGATACATGCTTTTCGGGTACCATGTGCTTCAAGCTGGACACAGCTCTACCTCCAGGATTCGAAAATTCCGTGAATGATCTCAGTCTACTAGGAATCGGCGTTGTCCCTGCGCATTGGGTCAGTCCCGAGCGACCACCATGGGGCTCGGGACTTCCATTCGACGACAGTTCCGCTGGGAGGCAGAGGAACGTGGAGGCACACGCCGAGGCGTACGATCAAGGGGTGGAGGACCGAGCGAGGATGATACTGACCATGTTGGACTGCAAGAAGTCCTTGGACGACGTGTTGGAGCCATACGCTAGGGAGGGCTTGAAGAGGCCACTATGGGACGCCGTCTCGGTAATCAACGACACGACGCTGCAAATGGGTCTGTCGAGTCTCGAATATCCAGCTGCTGATTGGCCATCGCACATGAAATTTGCTGGACATCTGCCGCGGACTAAAACAATCGAAGACACTCTGATCTACCCAAGTTGGTGGGATGAAATAACGAGCAACAGTGCAAAAGCAGTACCGGTCAAGGAAGCACGTAAGAAGATCGTACTCGTTGCCCAAGGAACAGAAATATTGGACTACAACAAACTCATCATTCCGACGATACAAGGACTAGCAGATCGCAGCGACATACTCGTGGTCGCAGTTCTCTGCATACGCGGGGCGACTCTTGACGAGTATCGCAGCGAGGCGTTTCCAGACGGTGTCCTCCCAGGCAACGTCCATACACTCGACTACTTTCCTTACGATGCCGTGTTGGCGCACGCGGATCTTTTCATATCAAACAGTGGATACGGTGGACTGACGCACGCAATTGCCAACGCAGTGCCGATGCTACAGAACGGGAACGATTTTGATAAAGCAGACATTGGGAGACGGGTTGAGTATGCTGGGTTGGGAATGTATCTGGGTGGTCCCCCACCTGCGCCACATGAGGTGGCAGAGGCGGTCGATGATTTATTGTCAAACGACAAGTACCAAAGACGTGCGTGGGAATTGCAGGCTGAGGCTGAGGCAGCGAGACCACTGGAAGCGGTAGAACGGGAGATCATGGCTCTAGTCTAGATAGCGAATTGCATGTACACATATTGTATGAATCGAAATCGTCTACGTTGGCAAGGAGGCCATAGTCTCATGCAATATCGTGATTGACTCCAATGATAATGTAAGAGTCTTATATTTGTTTATCGCCGTGAGCTTCATACTTTTGAACCCTTTTTTTAACGGCTGCTGTTCAAGTTATTCAACCCGGGAAAATGAGACTCTCGTGGCAGAACGTGCTTCCGAAGTCATTCCAAATTTCTAGAATACTTGTCAATCCTCAGTTGATCCTGGCCAACACCTTCCTATAAAACCATTCCGTAAATCCATACGCCTCGGCTTCCTGTAATTTCCTTTCCTCAAGCGACAATGTCAAATCTACCATTTTCACATGGTCCTCTGGTCGGATGAAATATACGAGACTATACCGGTCTAATGTCGCCTGCTGCCCCGGAGCGGCCAAAACTCTATGAACGCCACTTAGGAGCTTGCCACCGGTAAACACCTCCATCGAATCACCTATATTGCAGATTGCGCAGCCTGGAATAGGTCGTACCCATTCCCACTCGTTTGTCTTTGCAAAATCATTCATCAGCCTTGCAGTACTTTTGAGGGAAGCATGTGATTACTTACCTTCCGATTTATTATTTGCAAGCCACCTAGCCAATTGAACAAAATTGTCAAGCTCCCATAGTCTGTGTGCTCCCATGTCGTAATCGGTAGTTCCTCGTCCTTCAACTTCTCATGTCCTTCTTCCTTTAGCCCCGGCGCATATGTGAAGCGAGCATCGTCTCCTGAGCGGGCGTTGAAACGATGACGCTGCGCGATATCTTCGTACGACATGTCCAGCTTTGCAGCTAGTATTTCCAACACTTTCATACCGATCGGGTGGGCATTTCGCACAAAGGTACTCAGATACGGCAGACCCTCCCTAGGAGACACCAGAGGAGCAGGGTACTGAATCCCCGTAGGCGGTTCGCGTCCCTCTGACAACGCCACAATGTCATCCTTGGCCACGTTGAAGAATTCGACGCGCTCTACACGACGCTGGGGGTCTTTGGAGATAGTCTGTCCACCTGCTTTGAAGCCAAACACACTCTTGGTTTTGAATGTTGAAACGGCATTTTTCTCTTCGAACGGGAGCCCAAAGGCAGACTCAGCAACGTCGTGCAGAGCAGTGGCCGCTGTTAAAATAGAAGTTGCGGCATTGTCTGCGGGCGGTAGGTCATCGTCATGAGTGAAGTCGAGGTAGAAGAAGCTGCGCTCCTGTACCGCCAGGAACAGTCGTTCGCACTCAGTTGCATCTTTAGACGCGATCTTGCTGTAAGATATACGAGTGATAGGAGCTTCTTTCAGGCCTGTAGGGAATGGAGGAAGCGAGCCGTCGGAATCTGGTCCACGCTTGGAGGCCATGGCAGTGAATGGGGATTATCAGCGACTTCAGCAGTCTCAATACTCCTTACTGATGGTTATAATTGGGCGCTCGTACATACGGCGGCTGGTGACTCAAGGGTGATCGCGCCTCAAGGTTGTGACCACTGACCACACATTTCACGCTACTACAGCCCGAGACGCTTCATCACAAAAACGAAATGGTGTCTACGAACCCAATTGATCCAATCTCCGACCCTCTAAGGAGCCGTTATCGAGACTATCTAATACGAGTCAGAATACTTGAATTCCACCGTCTTGGAGGTCCCTGTAGCAAGACCATGCTTATCATCCCAAGTACATTACTCATGATAGCGCTCTGCATCACGTACAACATCGACCAGGGGCTCCCAAGTATGTTCTCGTCGTGAACGCAGGTCATCGTGAAGCAATCATTTTCCCATCTGCTTGTGTGATCTCGAAATAAATCTGCATAGCGCGGCGGCAGTCGTTCTTATACTTGACTTTTGCTGAGACGTTGATCATTCAGCATGTCCTCTCTTCTCTCCCGGTGGTTCGGAAGACCGCCACGCATCCAGCCAGAAACCAGACCAACTGACACAGTCATACAATTATCATGCTTCGACAGCTCTTGGATGCTACAAAGCATGATTACGAATTGGTCTTTTCGATTTCATGATGTGTTGGACGCAAACATGCTACATCGAAGCCTGGAGGAGTTGATCAGCAGAGGGGAGAATTGGGCAAAGTTAGGAGGCCGTTTTCGACGAAACGTGAGCAAGATCGACAGAACTATCATGAATAGAGTCTCATCACTACGATACTCATCATCACGTAACAGAAAGATGGCAAGCTCGAGCTTCATATACCAGCTGAATTTGGCCCTCAACGACCAGCCGTGCTTTTCACCCATGAGAGCCACAACATGAGCGTGAAGGATCACGCGCTGAACGATACAATGCCTCACTCGGAAACACAACATGACTTTCCATGTATTCTTGATACTCCAGAAACTCTTGACTCTATTCTGAGAGGCCCAGGTGCGCCGCTGAACATGGATGATCTCATCTATACTGACCGGCCCAACCTCACACTGCACGTCATCAACTTTACTGACGACACATTCGTCACTCTCACCTACTCTCATTCATTGATGGATGGCGTGGGGAAGCGAGAGGTTGTGATTAACTGGTCCAAAGTGCTCGCCGGCCGCGTTAGTGAAATCAAACCAGTCGCTCGATTCGATGATGACCCTATGGCTACGGTAGCTAAACAACCAGGAGAACCTTTCATGCACGAGGAAATGATGCTGAAAGGGTGGGGGAAGTGGTATTGGGTGTTCAGACTCTTGTGGTGGATGATTCGCAATCCCGTTCGCAGACAGAGAAATCTGTTCATCCCAGCAGCTGCTTTTGCTCGTATCAGGAAACAGGCCGAGGACCTCGAGAAAGAGAATGAGTTCGACCTATCAGTTGCGAAAGCGCCACCTCCATATCTAAGCGACAACGTGATACTGACAGCGTGGCTCGCCAGGCTTGCCTGTCTATGCATGCCACCAGACTCACAACGACCGATCTCTATCTCTTCAGCTGTCGATCTACGCGGATGTCTTGAACCACCAGACATCGATCCAAGCCGTGCTTATATCCAGAATCTGGTGGCATACACTTGGACCCATCTCAACGTAGCCAAGCTGGTACGGGAGCCTTTAGGCCGTGCAGCAGCAGCAATTAGGACATCCTTAAAGTCACAGCTTACAACATCGCAAACGAAGGCTGCGGCTCGCGTCACTCACCAAGCAGTCAAAGATGACGGGTCAGTCAACATGTTTACAGATCGGAACAGTTTCACTGTCTCGGTATCTAGTGTTGCCAAGGCAAAGTATCTGGAGGCTGTGGACTTTAGCCCTGCTATCATCAAGACCACCTGTATGGAAAGTAGTACGGAGTCGTCATTCGAGACTGAGACACCATGTGGGATGCCAATATGGCAATTCAGCACACCCCAGTGCAGGATTATGCCACCTTGCCTTATTGTTGTGCAAGGTAAGGATCGAGAAGGTAATTATTGGGTTCAACTCGTTGTTTCAACAGCTGTGTGGAACAGAATTGGGCAGGAAATCAAATCAATCTGATTACGATGAGCTTTGGCCAATACTAGGGCAAATCTGAAAGGATCTGCCCCTAGTAACAGCTAGAATTTTTGTTCCAGTGTAGCGCAAATAATGCCAAGCGAAGATGCGAGAGGCAATCACTCTAGAAGGTATGCCCGAGCGCTTGGCTCGGATGCGAACAGAACTGCCACGTCAAGGGCGGTGTCAACGCGCAGGAGACAGGAGACGTGATACCCACCGTAGTCTGTCAATCAATGGTAAACTACTCAGGGGTAACCACGTATGTATAAAACAGTAGAAAATACAGTTTTGCCCAGATGTGTCTAATGTTATCTGTGGAGAGCGCCTCCTGAAGTCGGGTAATGAGCCCGTTCGGACGGTCCGGGTACATGAGTAAAGTCACGATACTAGTCGTATAAAGCTCCGACTACGAATGAGCTTCTTTCCTTTTTGGCTGAATAAGAAGAGGAATTTTTGAACACTTAGTGTATTGATACCGAATTTACATGTCTTCATGATAATGTCGCAAATTTCTCAAGTGACGGTTTCTAGCCCGGGAGTTATCCCACTCAAATCCTCTAGCAACCCCGACGATACAGCCGGCTATCTACCTCTGCTTGCAGTTGACGCCTGTGAAGAGCCGCGCAAAACCGTTGACGATGTGAAATTGGAGTCATGGCTGCGTATAACAGACATTCCGGCCCCTCACTCTGGCTGCATTCGCATCATTGAACTCAACAAGCCGACCACGCGTAATGCCATATCACGAGAGTTGCTCGCGGAACTTCAGAGGGAGATCGATGCAATCCGGAAGCAGTTCAACCCTGACAGCGGGCAAGAGATTATCCTCGAGGATGCTGAAAACGAAGATCCGACCAAGCCAAATGGACCAACAAGAGCATTGATAATAGCGTCAGCAGTGGACTCGTGCTTCTGCTCTGGTGCAGATCTTAAGGAAAGGAAGGGATTCACTTCAGAAGAGTAAGTTGTTGCAGCTAAGAAGGTTTTAGTGCCTGACTATGCAATGTCTAATTGGAATGCAGGACAGATGACTTCTTGAGAAATTTACGAGGAACCTTCACAGCTCTCTCCCAACTCCCAATCCCGACAATTTCAGCTGTCGGATCACTCGCACTCGGTGGCGGATTCGAACTGGCCCTGGCAACGCATTTCCGAGTGGTGTCTTCGAACGCCATAGTGGGTCTTCCGGAGACAAGGCTGGGTATCATCCCTGGCGCTGGAGGGACTTACAGGCTATCGGCTCTCATAGGAATATCTCAAGCTAGAAAGCTAGTTCTCACGGGTCGAAGGATCACCGGTGTCGAGATGTATCGCTTGGGAATTGCCGATGAGTTGGTAGAAGTGCGACCTCAAGACAAAGGTTGCACTAATGGAGTGGAGCAATTGCAAAGCGAAAGCGATATCCTGTTTGAGGCAAGACTTGAGGTTCTAGTCGAGGCTGTGAAGCTAGCCGAAGAAATTTGCGAAGGTGGTCCTGTTGCTATAAGAGCTGCGGTCCAGGCTTTTCAAGATGGACCCAATGAGGACGCAGAAAACGCTATGTACAACCGGGTTGTGAAGACAGAGGATCGGGACGAGGCGCTTAAAGCATTCGCCGCGAAAAGAAAGCCCGTGTTCAGAGGACGATAGTCTTCGCTCACTCAATATACGGAGAAGTTCAGGGAGGAGTTTGTGTTACAATGCGTGAAAGTCAATAGTGTTTTCCAACATGAAATTGGCCGATCTGGCCAACCCTCAACAAGTTTGGGCCATGACAGCGGAGAGCTTGTGGGCTGAAGCAAGAGAGCTTGGTGAGAAAGTTACACCTGGGCAAGCAGCCCGTGAAGAACCTGATCATGATTAGGGAGACTTAGCAATGTGCCCTTAAAGCTTTAAGTTGAGAGCCACCTATGTAGTCACGCAGCGTCAGGGGACAACATGAAACCGTGCCGGGGCTCAAAGAACGTCTTGTAGCAACGACGTATCCCGCAGCCACGGATCATTGTCTGGATTCGAGAAGAGTATGAGGTGTGTTTGCTTAGCCAAGCACTCGTTGAAACAAATAGAAACGTGATTAGACCGCCATCAGCCGTTTGGGCTTCATCAAAGTCCGTCCACCTGAGATAATGACCACTCTCACCTTTCTTCAAACACAGGTGGCCATGGGCTTATTCCTTGCTGTGCTTGAACAGAGGATTGATACTCCTGGATCTGATGCAGTAAGACTTGAAAACAATTTTAATGTGTTGGCAATTGTGAGGTCAGTGCACCTACCTAGGTACAAGATCACTTTTCATGCAGTCTCGGCCTGCCGTCAGCAACATGGCACACCAAACATGCGACCTGTATGTTCAGCAGGCCTGCCCAATGCAAGTCAGCTTCAATTGCGAGACCTCTTCCTTCAAGGAGATTCTGACAGGTTGATCCGTTTCTGACCAGCATTCGCGCTACTGATCGCCATGACTGTTTGATCAGTGGCGGAGGACCTCCATTATAGAGGTGGATCGCACAGAGTCAACTAAACTTCTATTTTTGTGAATCACAAGGCTTAAATTAGTGTGGCCTTGGACATTCAAGACCGTATTTAGATACAGCCTCTTTCTGAAGGGCTCACGTAGGTCAAATTTCTAGGTGTGATGCGCCCAGGTGGTCCTCATGGCCGAGAGCCATCTGGGCAATGACATGCTTATGATCCATCGACTCAGTTCAGCCTTTAGGGTGCCACATTTTCGTTTCTTCTCAGTTTCAAATTCGGTTGCAAGATTTTGAAATAATTTGAAGACTTGGTTTCACCGATGAGTACTTCATGAGAAACTATAAAAACGAGGATGCAGTCTTGAGGTCCAAGTCTTGTTCTGACACACACAGCAGCTTTATATTTATAACACTCTCAAATCATTTCAGACTTGATCCAGCAATCTTCTTTTCAGTCCATACTTCTTTTTGAGAAAATGCAGTTCTGTATCTTTACCTCGCTGGCACTTGCCAGTCTCGTCACTTTTACTCAAGCATCCCCGATGGTTTCAGGAAGCGTCCTTGATGAAGCGCTCAAGAGCGTGTCAACTACTGCTTCTGCCCCATCAGCCACCAACAATGGCTTCGGTAGTCTTTTCAGTAAAATGAAGCCTCTAGACACGATGTGTGGGTGAGTTTTCACCAAATTCTTGATATATATTGCTTCGGATGCTAAATTTCCTCTTCCAAAAGTTGCATGCAATTGGCAACCTGTGAAAACTTGTCTGTGTGAGTAAAACCCCCTTTATAACTCACAGAGAACCTTTGAAAAACAGAGATGATAAGCTAACAAGCATGTAGTGACCTGAGAAAGAGGGGCTGCTGCGGCTGCTCCTAATTCTTCAGCACTGGGCTGGAGTACCTAGGGATTTCGAGAGATCACCGGTTGGACGATCACTGCTGGTCAGGAGTCTGTACATAGGTGGCATTAAGGGTACGAAATTATAGCACAGCCAATCAACAAGAGACTTTGTCTCATCTAATAGAACGCGCTGCAAAACACCTTATCTTCTGCTAACCTTGTGAAATTATATATGCCATTGTCAAGGCTTAACTGACCTCTTCCCAGCTTCACATCCCACTGTGATTTGTTGCACGAGTCCACAGCAGAAGAGGAATATGCCCAGGTACAGTTTCGTAGCTCTTAATAAATCAAGCGACTTAAGTACACATTGTATAACGGTACGTTACAATGCGTCCGGCACACTGAAATAATCGATGATCGGTAGATGTCAACATAAGGAGTTTAAGGAGAGGGGAAAGAACTGCAACATCTGAACATTGAGCCTACCTGTTCAATAATTGAATTACACAGCCTGGCTGATAAACAAAAAGCAAGAGACGGCTCAGTCATCTGAATCTTGTCAACCAAGCTTGCATTATACACCGCCAGCACCCAAGGACACGCTGGTGAGCCACCAACCAGAGCATCATGGGACAGATTGCACCGATCACGGCCAAGTGAATCAGCCTGAAGGTTGTAGAAGACGCGTGGTTAATACTGTCAACAGTTACATCCAGTCTGATCGTCTGCTTTTCCACTTCTCCTGAAGCATTTATATACAAGACATATTTTGTACCCATTCTCCTACATATAATCACTGTAAGTAATAAATGACAACTGGCTCAGCGCGTGCCAAACAAAGCCATCTCAAGCGATGCGTGTCTTGCTCACCACTTATAGCTCCATCTCCTCGGACGTGGTGCCGGTCTTGGCTACATCCGAGACCTGGAAATTCCTCACGAAATCGTAGTAGAAGCGGACGAGCTCCATGTGTACCGTCATGTTGACCCTCTCGTTGATTGTGTGGGCATTTTCACTGCCACCCGCGCGGATGGGAGACCAGCGGTAGACGTTACGGGTCAGGTCTGTGTGCACCCCGGGTTGTTAGTCTTCTTCTTGATCACGACTACGAACATCATACTGTATGTTAAAAAGGACTTCAGTCAATAACAATTAGACTCACCCAGGTAGTGCCGCGTGTCAGTGTTTCCAGTCATCAGCTCGCCCACTGGGACGACCTTCCCGCCGTCAAAAGCAAAGGCATGTTGGATCGTGCCCGAGAACACATCCCACACGTCATCATCGACCGAAGGCGATACTGGCGCGACCTGCGTCTTCTGGCTGGACGTTAGAACCAGCGTGGCATTGTAGTCGACTTCGTACAACGGCTCGACCACTCCGTCGGTGGCCTTGAGCGCAGAGTACTCTGTTACTTCTTCCGCGACATAGCTGGCATACTCCTCGTCCGCCTCAAAAGCTTTGATGTCCAGACCGTACTTCTTTGCAACAGGCTTGATATATTGCACAATGTTGTGCATGATTTTGCCGATGCTATCCTGCGGTGCTACGCGGTAGTTCACACCCAGCGTCACGACCTCTGGCATGGCATTGATCTTCTGGCCGCCGCCAATATAATCCACAGCCTGACTGGTCTGCAACCTGTAATTTGTCGAGCGGTCCTGGCCGGCAAGCTCTTGGGCCAACTCTTCCAGCTCGCCCTTCTCAAGCAGCTTGGTCACCTTGGGTTCAGCCTCTGGAGAGTAGCGCGCCTGGCACACATAGTGGTTGTAGATCGGTGAGTCCTTGATCAACTTGGGCGTGTAGGGATTTGCCTCGAGGGCGACGACGAACTCGGACATGATGCCGATACCAGTGTGTGGAAAGGGGATCGAGCTATGCCCACCAGCGACGTGTAATGAGAACCATATGTCGACGTGGCCCTTCTCCATGACACCGGGGAGGGCGTAGATCACGTCGTCAATTTGTTGTAGGCCCATGCCACCCTCATCAAGGATGATGGCGAGTGAGTCAGGTCCATAAGCCTCCTTGAGGTACGCGGCGATAGAGCCGGCACCCTTAACACCAGAGCACTCCTCATCGAAGCCGAAGGCGAGGAGAATCGTACGCTTGGGAGCAAAGTCTGGCTGCTGCAGTAGTGTCTCGATAGCGGAGAGCAAAGCTGTCATGCTATTCTTGTCATCGCTAGCTCCACGGCCCCAAAGCCAAGTTCCGTCGAAATGGGCGTCAAAGGGCGGGTATGTCCATGTAGACGCGTCCGCGACGGGGACAACGTCCTGATGGGCTGTAAGCATGAGTGGTTTGAGGCTTGGGTCGGACCCGGGCAGGGTGTAGAGAAGACCGAAAGTGTTAATTTTCTCACGGGTGAAGTGCGAGTGAACCAGTGGAAAAGTTTGTTCCAGGACATCGTGAAAGTCATAGAAGGGTGCCCATCGAGGATCGGTATCGAAAGGTCCTAGATCGTCGTAGCAGATGCTAGGGACCTTGACGAGGGCGGAGTGTCGCTCGATTTGCTTTTGCAGCGCTTTTTTGGAGGTAAAGAGCTCTTTGGCGGAGAGGAGACCATCGCTTGAAGGGTCTAGTGCAGAGGGCAAATCGCACTCGAAGCTCTTGCTTTTCGAGGCATCGTTGAGACGGAGCTGGTCTCTGTCACCATAGTGGATGGTGGAGGCCAGCGCAAGAGGCGTGCAAAGGACGAGTTTGGAAATGTGCATGTTTGCAAGCTCAGTGGATGAAGCAATCGACACCTCTTCAACATCAATTGGCAACGAACGGCATTAGAAGAGGAAGGAAAGAGACCAGATAAGTAATAAACTTCACTTGAAGCTATCCACACACGGCACGTCTCAAGTCGGCCGATCCATACCTACCTACCGACACCAAAGGTAGCTTGGGCCACCGCGACGTTGTTCTCCGACCTAGATCCGCGATAGGCACTTAGGGACCCTGCAACAAGCAAGATGATGCAACGAGAGACCAATTGGAAGAAGGCGTCGGCGGTGGTGAGATCGGCGGAAGGACGGATGAAAGTGGAGAAAGTTTGCCGGATGGAGCCGGTCATCGGCGGGGCCCCGGGAAAGCCACCAACGGTGGGAAAGACGCCGGCTCGGTGCCGACCTGTCAACGATTAGAGTTACTACGTAGGATGTTGCTTAGTTTACCTAGTTTTATCAGCTGCATCAATCTGATAGTGCAAACCCCGGCCACACTCTAAATCTTCTTTAAACATATGTTTTATTATACTATTATACTGACATGTCGGGCTCATACTGTATAACTCTGGTATGGGCTCTGCCGCTATATGATCTCCGCGGCAGGACAGGATTACCAAGGACCCTTTCCTGAAAGGTCTAGGGTTCTAACGTAAGTGTCCCAGGAACTTGGGATGACAGACCGGGAATGTGACCGGGTCTCTCAAGTGTTGCATCGGATGGAAAAGTCAATCTTAACGACACATGTTTGAGAGAGCGCAAGTAGATTGTCCTTTGAGCCTTTTTCTTTCTTTCATTTTCTTCTTCTTTCTGGCAGAGTCTCATACTCCGCGACGCACTCCGAGAGACACCTCTTCTGCCCCACCTCGCACAATTAATCCATACACAGAGATTATGCTCCCACTTGCGCCGCGTAATACCTTTTGTAAACGACATCCTAGGGTTGTTCTGGTGAGCAACAATTGACCTTGGCGAAATTGAAGTCTATGTGTATGCTATCCGCGTATCAAGGTAATCTCCGTCCTGCGAGTTCTTGCATTGGGGCCAGTCCATCTTGGCGCTAGGAAGCACTGAAATTTCCTGCCAAGCAACCTGGGCAACCCAACCCAACCCCCGCGACGCCACTTCTGATCAAGGATGGATGTCACCATACAGCCAACTGCCCTGGGGCTTGCCTCCATTCCTGGGCCATCGGTCATTTCCCGTTTCTACCATATCCTTCAGTTTCCGTTAGAAGTGAGGGAGAGGCTGTCTTGGCACTCGACTTTCCGCCGCCTTCAATCAATCCGCCCTGGCTGCGCCTCAACCACAACCACAACCAGACCACCTCCTTTCAACCCGCCATGCCTCTCCTCCTTTGTCTACCTGATCTGCTTGTGAACATGGGGAATTCTCACCCGTCGACTTAATTGATATCATGCTCATCAGTCACTACCGAGACTACGCACCTGTCAGACCTAAAGCCTCCCTTATCAGGGCGTGATAGACTCGGTCCATGGTAGCGTAAGTACTACGACTCAGTCCGGGAACAATTTCGAAACCATTTCCGGCGCCAGGACCGTGGATGTCTACAACCCGTGATAGTGCACAAGCAGCTTCTTGTTGTTTTTAGCGCAAACCCTCCCGCCCTCTCGACGGTGTGCTCGCGGCTCGCCGTGTGATACCACCACTCGACCCTCTAGCTCACCTGAGGCTGTCTGCTGAAGCTGTCTGAAGCTGTCTGCTCTCAGACAGCTTCTACGCAATACTCGCCAGATGGCGCACGGCATGCTCGACCCGTCCCCACCCTCCACTCCCACCTGGCCCAACCTTTCGCGGCGCCGACTCATCAGCGCTGGCGCATTGACTCGCTTCTGCTTCATTGCTGGCGTGGTCACTCTCCTCACCACCTCTTTCCTCCTCTTCCGATCCTCCGCCTCATCCTCCCATCTAATACCACCAACCCTCTCCTCGCCCTTCCGCAAACCTGCACCCGAATCACAGCTGCTCGACATCCTTGCCAACGCCACCAGCAAGTATGGTCCCCACCCAATTGATGCACTTATCGCCGATGCACGGCGCACCCACGAGGACCTACTCACACAGCGCTCAACCGATCTGCGAAGCGCTGCTGCACGTTACCGAGTCAGGCGGGGCAGACATCCACCCCCGGGTTTCGACAAATGGGTCGAGTATGCCCTAAAGCACGACGCTGTCATTGTCGAAAACTTCTTCGACCGGATATACAGCGACTTGCAACCATTCTGGGCCCTGGAACCATGGCAGACTGCAAAGAGGGCCGCGGACTGGGAGCATGTTGTTCGTGTGAGAAGTGGCAAGGCATCACCCGTGGGTAATGTGGAGGGCAAGGTGGAGTGGCTGAAGCTATGGACCGACTTGGTTGCAGAGGCCGCAGAGTTTCTGCCGGACGTGGACATGCCCATCAACTATATGGACGAGTCGCGGATTCTGGTCCCCTTCGAAGACATCAACAGGATGGTCGAGCAAGCAAGGATGTGGAGGAAGATCACGCCCGTCGAGACAGTTGTCAGGGAATATCACGGCCTAAAATCTTACCACGCCGACGGCGAGGACCCGATACCGTACCAGCCTGTATGGCACAAGGATGCAGATCGATACTGGGAGTACGTAAGGCTCACATGCCCACCGGATGCTCCGAGTCGCAATGTGACGCCCATGACGGACTTCTCATTGCCCCCAGCGTTCCCCGAGGATTGGGAGCCCGACTACAGCGAGAAAGGCTATGTGAAGAACCACACAGCCTCAATGGACCCATGCTACCAGCCGCATCTGAGAAGCCTCCACGCTACTTTCGTGGAGCCTATTAGTATGCACACGACGCAAGAGCTGATCCCTTTATTTGGAGGTTCCAAGCTGTCCCGCAACAACGAAATTCTCATACCAGGCGCCATGTATTTGACCGACAGAGCTTTTTATAGCGGGGGAGACTGGCATGGGCCTCCATGGCAGCAGAAGACAACGTCGGTAACGTGGCGCGGTGTGGCCTCTGGCGGTCGGCACCATGCTGAAAATTGGATGCATTTCCAGCGGCTACGACTGATCGAAATGCTGAATGGGACCACCGTGACCAACCTCGAGCAGAACTTTGTGAGAGCCATGACTTTCGAGCTGCCTCCTACTCATCAATACGACTACCCGCGGCGACGTGAGGGTAAGATTGGGGAGTGGCTATCGGAGCATGCCGATGCAGGTTTTGTGGACTTATTGTGCTTCCCATTTCTCGAGTGCGCCTATCTGGATAAGTACTTCCACGAGGTTGAATCGAAACCCATGGACCAGCAGTATGTACACAAGTTCATACCCGACGTTGACGGCAATTCCTTCAGCGCACGATACCGTGGCCTTCTTCTCAGTACATCACTACCTATCAAATCGACAATCTACGCAGAATGGCACGACGACAGGCTACAGCCCTGGCTGCATTTTGCCCCGATGGATAATACGCTGCAGGACCTTTATGGAATCCTCGATTACTTCACAAGAGATGGGAAGGGCGATTCTGCGGCGAGGATGATCGCGGAGACGGGCAAGAGCTGGAGCGAGATGGTTTTACGGAGAGAGGACATGTTGCTGTATGTGTGGAGGCTACTACTCGAGTTTGCGAGAGTATGTGACGAGAACCGCGATAGGTTAGGATGGGTCGACGACCTCACTGGCATGGGTGGCCGTTAACTACCTCCTCATTAAGGTGTTAGAGATTGGGAGGGCATTTTCATTGGAGTTTAGAGGCAAAGCGTCTGAGGTATACCATGGATCTTCAAAGGGAAACGGCACGAAGTATACGAGCTACGGAAGCGAACACAATTTTTTTTAATTTTTTGGACGACTGGCAATCTTTAACATTGTCAGAATATTCAGGTCAGCCTAAACGGGTGTGGTACATGTCGAGAACAAGACGTGGGCGTTTGATTCTCGAAGATTACTCATAAAGGGCATACCTGTTTGATGCATTGTGTTTAACCATATTAATACATACTCTACTGCAGCAGACTTTGTATGATAGAGATCTCTCCCGTTGACTGGAAATGGCGTGTGTATCTTGCCCAGTGGTCGGCCTACCCGCAAATGGGAGAGAGGGGGGGGGGGTCCGATCCGGTGTCTGCTCTCCCGGGGTTCCCACTTGGTAACAACTTGCTCTGCTCTGACAGGTCATGTTCCCAAGTTGTACTGGTGGTTGTGCCGTCGCTTAATGGATTAAACTGATACTATATTTTGGGATATTTTTGGGAATTGCCAGCCTTTATAATGCGGACCTGGGGTGGTCTTAGGAGTGATGACCTAATGAACAAAATACCTCACGGAAGCCGAAGACAGCTTTCAGAGACAACCGATCGAACTGCGGTTTCAAGTCTAGGAATTGACGAAAGTCCATGCTAAGTCCATGAATTGATAGAATACATGGGCACTACCCTAAGCATACCAGGAAGTCGAACCTTCCACATAGTAAGAAGTAAGTGACAAGATAGCGCCCGACGACTTGGAACGTTTGTCCGGGTGTGATGAGACGGGCCAGATGGTGGACAGCTGGCCCCACCTGGCACGTCAATCAACTGGAGCCCAAAAAATCTCGGCTTGCTCTTTGTCATTTTAGCGGCACGAGCGGACCCACCACAGCCAATCAGATGGAGCTGCACCAAACCAAACCACCAAACCCATTTTCAAATTCTTCGGAAGTTCACACCTACCAGCGAAGAGGCTTGACGTTGACGATACATCCCATCACCCGACTAATTCACGACCAGTCGTTGATCGCAACTCAGACACAATGGTGAGAACGCCTTAATCTTCCTATGAGGACGAAAAAGCTATTGCGAAAAGGAGACACTTGGCTGACATTGGAGGACGACAAAATAGGCGATCAAGCACAACCAGACCATCGTCAAGAACCGTTAGTCGAACCCTCCCGCCCCCGATTCCGACAATGAACTCAACACCAGACGAGGCAAATCGAAAAACGAGAGCAAACAACAAAGTGCTGACTGAGGCCGAGTGTAGACTTCCGAAAGGACTGGCAGCGTCGGGTTCGATGCCACTTCGACCAGGTACGCATCACGATTTGATGGGCAGCTTCGCCCCGCCCAATGAGAGGAAGGGTTCGAGAGGATATACGATCACCAGAAAGAGGAGGACATCTCCCAATGCAGAGAATTCTACGATTTGATGTCGTGACAACGTTTCTGACAAGTCATTCGAATACAGCCCGGAAAGAAGGTCTCGAGACGTAACGCTCGTCAGGCCAAGGCTGCCGCCGTGGCCCCCCGTCCCGTCGACAAGCTCCGCCCTGTTGTGCGATGCCCTTCCATCAAGTACAACCGCCGCGTCCGTGCCGGCCGTGGTTTCACCCTGGCTGAGCTGAAGGTACATTGAGTCCCGAGAACCCCCCTTCTCCACCAGAACGACCGAAAATTCCTACGGGAAGTCATTTGGAGACAACGCGACAGCATTCTAGGTGGCAGGCGTGGATCACGGGCACTAACAAGAACTTTTCACCCAGGCCGCCGGCATCCCCCGTCAGTACGCTCCTACCATCGGCATCTCTGTCGATGCCCGTCGCCAGAACCTGTCCGAGGAGTCCCTCGCCGCCAACGTGGAGCGCCTCAAGGCCTACACCGCCCGCCTCATTCTCTTCCCCAAGAAGTCCAACAAGCCCAAGAAGGCCGACTCCTCCAAGGAGGACCTCAAGGCTGTTGAGGGCGCCGTCAACTCGTCGCGCGCCGCCTTCCCCATCGCCGCCGTCCCCGCGGCCGTTACCGAGATCAAGAAGTCCGAGCTGCCCAAGCCCATCGAGGGCGGTGCTTTCCGCAAGCTGCGCAACGAGCGCGCCGACGCGCGCAACGCCGGCCAGCGCGAGAAGAGGGCCAGGGAGAAGGCAGAGGAGGAGAAGGCTAAGCAGAAGTAAAAACAAGAAACTCGTGCTGAACAAACGGGAGATCTGTTTTTCTTTTGATTGGTTTTGGTTGGTGCGTGCAAAACAAATGGTGGGAAGAAGGAGTCACAGGGCTGAGGCTGCACAATATTCTTGCACAACGCAGTCCTCTTTTTTTCATCACGCGCAACTGGTACTTCATCTCTGGGTCGTTTCGGTTGGTCTGGCTTCTCTGCGTTAAAGGTTGCTAGGGATGAGGGAAAAACACAATACACAAAGTCATGATCACAAAAACCATCACCCTTTGCTCCTCGACAGGGCATGTCCAACATTGATTTGGAAACACACGAGAGACTAGGAACTTCTGGGTCGGTGTGGAACAACGGATTCGCGGCATGGAGACGTGCATGTTGCCTCGGGCTAGAGAAGAGAAATCCTCAATAAAAGCGCCACGTCAAGACGAGGAGTATGTGCGCCCTCTTTTTTTGCATTGTGTGCTGAGGCCAATGATGCAGAACCTGGTGGAATGTGACAGCGAAGACAATCAATTTGAAACCAGGTGATGTATAACGGATGAAGAACTGAAGATGCGTGAATCAACAAAGTACGGTAGACGTGAAAAGTCGCATTTCGGTATTGTTAGCTAACCGCAGACGTCTTCTCCATTGCATCACAACTGGTTTTCAACAAACGCATCTATTTATCTATCCTTTCTTCACTGGGTATTCCAATCCGCTTTGTAGCCTCCCATAGCCAGGCCCCCCATATTTCCCTGGCCCCCTCCCATCATCTGCTGCGCCATCATCTGTCCCGAACTACCCAGCTCCCCGACGCCTCCCATATCAGCGTCTGTTCCTCCACCTCCACCGCTCTCTCGTGCATGCAACACCAGCTCGCCGCCCGTCAATAACAACTGCTCATAGATGTTCTTTCTCAGCGGTAACAAATCGCCCGCGTGGTTCCGCACCAGCTCCGCGACCATGCACAGCCCATTCTCCCGATCAATCCGCGCCATATTGGCCTGCGTCGCCGCGTCCACCTGCTGTGGCTCCAGACTCCCCAGCCCAAGGCCCTCGATACCCAGGCTTGCCTGGCCTTGCTGCTGCTGGCCATCCCGCACGCGCAACGGCCCGTCCTCTTGACCTTCTGCAGGTGGCGAGCTGCTCGCCGCCAGCAGCAGGTCGTGGCCATCAGCCATATCGCGCCCTGTGATGGACTCTACGAGCGCGCGACACGCCTCGAAGGACTGTAGCGCGGATTGAACGACGCGCGCGCCGTCGGGTGCGCGCGTCATGAGAGCAAGCACGAACCAGGCTTCGGACCGAAGGGCGGGGAAGCGCGTTTGCTTGATGAGGAAGGAAAGCGGGACGGCGAGGTCATGTGCGGAGTAGAAGCGGGCGCGGCGGGTGGAGGAGGAGGCGGACGAGGAAGATGTGGTTGAGGTTGGGGAGGAGTGCGTGTGGAGGGCGGGCGAGGGTTGTTGGTGCTGGGGGGAGTGTAAACTTGACGAG
This sequence comes from Gnomoniopsis sp. IMI 355080, assembly GCA_027946555.1. Taxonomy (NCBI): domain Eukaryota; kingdom Fungi; phylum Ascomycota; class Sordariomycetes; order Diaporthales; family Gnomoniaceae; genus Gnomoniopsis; species Gnomoniopsis sp. IMI 355080. Next base: position 100,887 of record JAPEVC010000116.1, read on the forward strand.
CTGGGTGAGAAGGCGTTGGCAGAGGAGGGTGAGAGAGATGAGGCAGTGTTGACATAAATTGTGCCGTCGTCACCGGTGTTGGTGGTGTTGTTGTTGTTGTCGTGCCGCACGCGCTTTGCACCATGCGTGTAGGATGGCTCCTCTGGCAACACAGGGCTCAAAGGCGTAGAATGCAGGATCCGGCATACGGTCGCCACAGCTCTAGCGACTTCCATCTTGGTTGGCTCGGCATCGCTGCGCTCAAACAGAGCCGTGAGGATGTGTAGGTTACTCCGGTCGTGCGCCGGTGAGTCCGGATCCGCGCTAAGGGGTGCACAAAGCCTACGTACGTTCGGCGGGCATCCAACTAGCAATAGTCGGGCAAGAGATACGGCTGCGAATTGGGTCTGTGGCTGGCTATCGCCCCATGTAGACCAGAGCTTGGGCAGCATGTTGGACTCAAGGAGCCTTCCCAACAGAGGCTTGTTAACTGCGGGAATCGCGAGGTTCTTGAGGAAGGACAGTACGGCGTGAGTAAGTTGGGCGTTGGGTGGTGTATCACCTGCTGTGCAACGCTGAAGAAGGTTCATGAGTGGTGTGTGGATCTGCGCGTCGCGAACAAAGGTGATGCAAGCAGCATCACTCCTTGCCAAATTGCCCAAGGCAAGACACGCTGCTGTCTGGAGATTGGCGTGCTGCGGAGGGCCATGGAGCCAACTCTGCAGTGTCTGAAAGACAGGGAGCTGCAACATGGCGGGGCCACCTTGGGCTGAACCTGGAACGAAGTCCGGGAGTGCGGAAATGTCGGCCAGCACGGGGATGAAGGCGTTGCGGAGAGCTCGCAGCTGCGCTGCGTCGTCAGGGTCTGAGGCCTGGGAGGGATCGAAGTGTGTGTAGGACATGGAGAAGGCTGTGAGTAGCATTGGAATCCCGGCCAGAATGTATGCCTGGAAGGTCTCGTGAGTCAAGTAGGCAAGGGCTACCGAGGTGAGCCCGCTGAAGTCTTCCAGGTCGACAGGATGCTGACGATTGGTGGCAACGCTGAGGAGGACAAGGGGCGTCGCCGGAGGCCCGTTGCGACTTTCAGGTTCTTGAGGAGGTCAGTGATATTGAAAGGAAAGGGGGTCGTGAGGCCATAGAACAGACCTTGCGTGATCAAGAGAGCCAAGATCTTGCAGACAAGATTGACGTAGAGACGACATGCTTCCAACCTAGGACCACCGAGAATCTCAACCAGCTTTTGGCTGAGTCCTGCCTCACATGCCTGGAGCTGGACAGGCTCTGGAGTAAGATGTTGTTAGTTTCGGTGTTCTGGCAAGTGGACGAGTGCAAGCTTCCTACCATAATCCACCAACACATTATATAGTACGGGTATCACAAAGGCGAGAAGAGAATCATCGTGGAGGAGTTCTATGATGGCGTTTATTCGACCGCTTTCCACAACACGGGCTCTATTTTCATCTGCGATCTGTGTGAGTCAATGGATCCCAAGCTTGGTTCATTGTGTTTTGGTAGAGTCTCTCACCTGTATCTGCGCAGGAGTTTCCAATCAATCGAAGGGCATGAGACCTTAGGAGTGGTCTCAACCCGGGCGTGGGCAGAATGCCCAGGAAGAAGTTCAGAATGCCTGATTCTCCTATTGGCGACCGCCAGAGTGCTGGATGGTTGTGTTAGCAAGAAAAATCGAAACTCTCTTCCGAGGTCGTTGCATGAAGGCTTAGCGCTCACCAAGTCGGCTTCCATCACCAAGCTTCTCAGCGATGCGGTCGAGAGTCTCGGATCCGCTGACCCAAGCATTGTGTGCCTCGAGCAGAACGGCGCGCAGATGGGCGATGCGGTACTGCTTCTCCTCATCTGTGAGGACAGTCTCATCATCGTCGCCGCCGGCAGGCTGCACCTCACCCTCGGAGCGCTTGAAGAGGTCTTGGATGTCGTCTGGGGTCATGTTGACGGCCAGGGCAGACGAGGTCCGGAAGGCCCCATCCAAGTCCCAGAATTTCAGTGAGTTGCAGGTGGAATCATGCAACCTTAATGACGGAAACAGAAGGCAGTCGAATGGTGAAATTTCCGGGGGTCTGGGTTCCGATGCGAGGTACAGAAAGGTGCCCCCAGCGCAGCAAAGTGTCACTGTGGTTTTAACGGAACAGTGGGGATTGTTCCAATGGGGCCGCGATAGAGAAGTAGGGTGAGGGTCAGGGTCCTGGTCCTAGCCTGATGGGGGTTGTTTTGGTGCAGTTCGTGTGCGTCTTTGAGCCGGCGTTGATTTCAAGAAATTTTTCGTGACCGTGGCCAAGTTTCGACAATGTGAATAAATGTCGATCGCGCCGACCAACCGAGTTTCGCTCTGAGTGACGGCTCGTTGCGGCTGGCGGCGGTGCAGCTGCGGTCAGATAGGGAGGGCCGCAAGATGATGACACCAAGAGCCGCACAATCGTCTTACCACATCATCTCATCACCTCATCACACACGGCAGGTTACAAGTCGACCAAGAAGCTGAGAAATAAAGACGCAGGTTTGGGTTCTGGCGGCTGTAAGGCAGCTTGGCGACGCCGCTGCTGGGGAGATTTACCAGGGCCCCACAGTGGGTGCTAGAGCCAACAGCTTGCGACATGATAGTGGGTTGGGTTGTCGCCAACTCCAACCTTGGCTTGGCACCCACTGACGAGCATCGCCCGTTATGATTGCCATCTGCATGCAGCGTGGGCATTCTCACCTGCCTAACACGGTCAGAGACTCTGAGTTGACTTGATGGCATCTTCTAGGTAGCTAGAAGTCGGTAGGCTTGCACTGACAATGTAAGCTAGGCGGCCTGCTTATACGTGAGCAGATCCTCGTGCACGACAGCGCTGGCAGGGTACCTAGATAAGGTGGGAGAGTACAGGAAAGGATATAAAATGACCCTTCAAGGACCACAAGCATAATTTGTCGTCGTGTTCGGTGACACATTGACCATTGGAAAGCCGACTTCGACAGCCCCGGAGTCGGCTAGACAAAGGCATGACTACCAAGGTACACAAGCAGACAAAGTATTACGGCAACATTTCCCTAAGCATCACCGGAGGCCAGGACGGTGTTCACATGGAGTCTATGGCAGTAGGTCACTTCCGCGACTCAGCAACAGAATATGTCCTCGTGAAAACTCGGAACCGGACTTCTCAAGTCCAGCCCGGTTCAAGGCGATCTTGCTCTTCGCTGTGGCGACAGTCCTGCTAGTCAAACTGGTGACAGCCGCTTTTATAGAGAGCTTTTCCTCCACGTGCATCCCCTGCAATGGCTCAAACCAGTGGATGTCCATACTTGGTACGATTTTCGTTGAAATTCCCAGCTCGAGATGGAAGGCGAAGTTTCTTGGCCGGCTAGAAGGGGGAAATTCGAGGAATAGCAATGACTGAAGCCATTCCGAGTCAGCGGATGACTCGGTCGTCTAGTTGTGAAGTTCAATAATGATCTTTGCTTTAGGGCAAACTCTCCGTGCCTGTAACTATTGGTAAACATGGTGTAGTCGAAGTCGCCAATTCAGAGAACGAGGCGGTGGGAATATATCCACAGACAGCCCCCTCCCCTCAAAGGATATCAGTCTTCAGGTTCTAACTTCTTCCTTTTGCTGCTCAGTTGATCGAATAGTAATCACGGGCAAGATTATAAGGGTTGATGGAGTTTTTCAACGACCTGGATGGCCAGAGGCGAAGGATTTCCTCTGGCAATGTTCACGTTCCAGAGATCCCGTCTTCCATCATAAGCAAGCGGCGCCTTGTTGCATCACTGTTCCAATGTCTGTGAACGATGATGTATTCCCTAGGTCAGCCGACTCATGAGTGTCATGTGTGGGATTGTAGGTCAAGAGCTGCGTTAGGGAAGGAAGGTAGTATGCCAACCGTGATAGGAAGGTCGACCACCCACCTAGGCAGTTAGTATACAAGAAGCTGCAAAGCGGGTGGTCGGCGAAGCCGATGGAGTGAAATTTAGGACGCCCTATTCAACGAGAATTCTCGTCAAATTCGTTCCAGCTTCCAGCGGTGTGCAGATTGTGGTGTCGTCCCGAGGCTTATCCTGGCAATTGGAAGCGTCAGCCGAGCAGCAGTCCTCGATCCGACCTGACGAGGCTGTCTGTCGACAGCTCGGCCGGCAGGTAACCCGTTAAAATCATTCCATGTATTTATTGCTTAATGTATGTAGTGATTAGAGCCAGCCAGCACCAAGCGGCGAGGGTCACACGAGGATTACGGAATTGAATACACCATGGATGAGCTCTCACCTGTCCAACACCGCAGACTTCTCAGCAGTTCAATCCACTAGAACCTATGTTCGCCAAGCTTCAGGTATCTCAGAAGATGAATTTTCCTTGAGATAGTGTCTTCTGAATGCTTTAATATCTGTTCTCAGGTGGCCCACGGCGCGACTATTTCTAGCCCAGGCTGTCAACGGGAGCACCAATGGACCAGTCCGAGCAGCCCAAACTCCCGCCGGTCAATGACCTTTGTCCAGGCTGTCAACGCGTCAAGCGACGTGCCCAATGAAGAAGGTACGGTCCAGAACTTTACCTCATAACATGATCAAAACCCGCTCAGGTCGGCACCGAAGCCCAAACCAGACTGGTCAGCTCCACGATGGGCAGTGCAGGCATCATATCCTTCTGGTTCTCTTCTTGGAGTGAATTGCAGTTCAGTTAGGGTCTGGGAGATACCTGCGGATGACGATTGATCGTATTTATTGGCAGAAGGCGAGCTCGCAAATATATGAAGCAGAATGATGTAGCCTCTTGTTAAGTCAATACCTCAGGTAGGTGGTCAAGGAAGAGCCGCACGGACCACACACGCTTTAGAGCCCCTACCTCGCGCTCCAGACCGGGGGCAGGGGCAAGCTCAAGCGAAGGCTGAAGTGCTGAGGCAATCCCAGCAAGCTCCAATGGAAAATCTGATGATGATGCATGCAACTTTTTTGCCGAGCTTGTTGCATGTAGCCAGTCTACCACGCCATAACTTTTCCTGGACTCTCTTCACTGGACACTGCTTAGTACTACTTCGCGCGTGTGGAAAGCTCCTGCTGCAAAGAAATCCCCATATACAATTACCATGGCAGCCAAGGGCGGCGAGCGGACCGCCTCGTCTGCGACACGATTTACCGCGACCACACCACACGCATCCTCCAAATTGGGCTCAGGGGCCGCCAAGGCACCGACCTCTAGATTTGCTCCCGGACCACGCACAGAAGGGCCTGGGAAACCAGTTGGTTCTAGAGGCCCGTCATTAGGCGCAGAAACACCAGAACAGCGTGTCGCACGGCTACGAGCCGCGCACGAAGCGGCCAAGAATGCGAAGATTTCGCGTTTCGACTCGATCCTTGCTAAGGCGAGACCATTTTTTGACTCGGCGCATAGACTCACAGTAATAAGTCTCGTCGGCTTGACAGGTACGCCACTCCGCTGTCGTCCCCTCTTGCTTTCACCTCCACGACCCGAGCTACCATGGTTTGAGGCTAACTACTTTATCCTGAGTGAACAGCCGTCGCGGGCCTCATGACAGCCTACACAGCGTACGATATGCTTCGGTACAACCGCGCACGCAAGATCGAATTTTTTGAAGCCCAAAAGAAAATGTCCGCGGAAAGTCTCGAGGCAGCCCGCCTGGCATACATGCGCGGTGATGCGACAGACGAGCAAATGTCTCTCATAGAGGAGGCGAACGCACGGCCCGAGGGCTTTCAGCTGCCTAGTATATTGAGTGCGCCGAAGCCGATCGAAAAGACAGCGTCTGAAGAACCTGCAGTGATGGGATCGTCAGCAGAGACCCAGCCGGAGAAGAAGTCGGGATTATGGGGGTTCTTCTCGTCAGGGTCGAAGAAAGAGGGTCAGGATGCAGCAGCAGAGAAGCCGCAGCCGCGCTCGCTCGACGACAAACGAGCCATGTTGGAGAGTGCGAGAGCTGCATTTGAGCAAGAGAAGGAGAACCAGGTAAAGGGAGGTCCCCTCGATCGACTCGGGACGGACAATTCGATATCAACAAAAACCGCCGAACAACCCAAGAAGAAGGGATGGCTGTGGTAGAGAACACGCTTGGACAGAGTTTCCAGGGATTCTCGACACTCAAAAGCGACAAAAGCAAAGGGCAGGAAACAATGCTCTAGCGATGCCACGATCATTTAGTCCACGACTGTACCATATCTTTAGATGGCATATATCGGCGTCAGGTTGTGTATATAGAGGGTGGCAGCATGTTCAATGTGATTGGACATTGATCCAATTCGAGCACTTCTTCTCTCCGATAAATCGAGCCTTCTTAGCCGATCCGTCACCGTACGAGCATAAGCAAACTTATGTCATATTCCAACAACCGCTTGACTAGACAAATTTGTCTGCTCCATCGGCCGGAATGCAGTGCTTGCGCGTCCTCGCAAGCGGGAATTACCGACTCTCCGAGTCGCATATAGTCGTGGGGGTTTCAAGCCCAGAGCCTGGGCGAAGAACTCAGTACTTCGTGAGTGCAGTCGACCAAGATAACATAGGTCAAGGGCAGTGACCGGTTCAGTACGGTGACAGTTGGCAAGGTGTTATTTCGGGAACGGCTTGCATGCAGAATGCTTCCACCCGAGTTCTAGAAATCAGGACCTTCGGTGTTTTGACCTGCCCAAACCAGCACGCTTCACGAGAGCCGATAAGAGATATGTTCACTCTACGTCAATGTCAGTCAGACCTCATACTCGTCTGGGTCTCGGTCAGTATTCCATGTCAAACCACATAGACATCATCATGCCTTCAAATGTTCAGTATTCAGTGTCTATGAGTTCACATCCATACCCATTAGCGGATGAACAACATCGTCCTCCATTCATGCACTATCTCGCTTCCCGTATTTCAGTGTCAAGGCGAGAATAATCACCAAAAATGGCACGCGACCATCCCGTGCGCACGATCACCACCTTCGACCGACTCTTCCGCACCAAGCGGCTCGTTTTCCGCGCTCTCGAAAACAACCCCGAGCACGCCGCCTTCCTTCGGGATCTCGTGATGCACGATCCGGAAGCCTACGCGCAGTCCACCGACCGCCTCCTTGTCCCACTGACACTCGACGATCTCGAAGCAGACATAGCAGGGCTCGTGAAGTCACTGATGGCCGTTGTGATCTGCCTGCGGCCCGACGAGGACAACGAATCGCCAGATGCTGAAGGCGAACTCACCGCTGTAGGCTGGCTGACGCTCTCCTGCCATGCGTTAACGCTACACCATCGCTCGTGCACACTGGGGATCATGATCGCATCTGCGCATCAGGGTGAGGGCTATGGGACTGAGGCGATTAATTGGGCGCTGGATTGGGCTTTTCGTGTCGCAGGCATGCACGCTGTCAGGCTCTCGTGCTTCAGCTTCAATGAGCGTGCTGCTAGCCTGTATCAACGGTTGGGCTTCGTGAAGGAGGGCGTTACCAGGGAGGCTTACTACTATGATTGTAAGTGGTACAATCGCATTTTGTTCTCGATCCTAGATCGGGAATGGGCTGTCAAGCGGGGTATTCGAGACGAGGTATTCAATTCAGGCCATAACACGAAGGGCGCATGTTCCTAAGTCTTCGAACGATAGTCAATGTATTGTCAACCATCAATGAACGAGTTTGTGCAATGGACGAAGTTTATGTGCCCTCTTTCTTGCCGTCTAGGTCTGTTTCAAGTACTGATACCTCTCTGTGGTGATAGTAGGTGAACTAGGCTGTGGCAGGACCATGGGATTAAGAACCGGAGTCCGGATATGTCTTATGTCCCAAGCCATCTAGGCAATGCAAGCTTTTATTCTGCAAGGCAATATCCCTGGGGCGATGACCCCAAAAGCCATCACCCCCAAAGGCGTTAAAGGCAGTTATCCCACATGCAATGTTTCTGTGAAAAAGGCATCCCATGAACGGGTAATCCACTGGCAACTAATCCAGAGGGTCTGTACAACAATTGTCAGAGCCTCATGTACCATTCTGGCTGGTTTATTTGCAGAAACTTCGTATTCGTGAGGTTGGAAAGAGGCGTGTGGGTCGACTGGGGCAGAATTGGCATCTGCCAATGGTTATTCACTAATTTAAATACTGTCCCTGTGGTATGTATAGCCACTCCGAGAAGTAGGCCGGTGTCGTCCCGCTGCCTCCATTACTGGTGGCATATATCCCCATGAGGGCGCCTGCAATGCGGAAAGATCAGCAATCCAGAACCTACGCAACAGAAGTCGAAAGTTGACTCATTTAGTAGACTCACCAGTGAATCCGTAGCTCAGCGCACTATTCGAAGCATACAGGAGAGACTGCATTTGACTCTGTGCGTCTGCAGGACCCACCGAGAACGAATAGTGCGTTGAATTGGCTGCCTGAATCTCAAAGGTCAGTGGACCATCGGCCCAGGCGTCCGGCACGGGCACAATAATTGGCTCAGGCACTGCCACGCTTGATATACCTCTATATCGTATCTGCGGTATCAGGGTGCTGGAGTCTTCCGGTTCCGTGAAGGTCGTCCCCTCAATGGTGCCAGTGCTCTGGTTCGCGGGCAACAGTACGATACCAAGGTCGAGATGATGGTTTTGTGTCAGGAAAGCCGTCACGCCTGCTTCCTCGTCCAAATTTGTGGGTGTGTACTCCAGCGTCACGCGGTATGTGAACAGCGTGTCCTGTTGCCGACGGCCAACAAAGGTCTGCCCATCTGGGCCGGCGTAATTACCGTTCAGGGCTGTGAGATTGAGGGTCGAAGGAAGCAGCTGGATGGTGTCTGGATGGCCCTCTGGCGAGATTGTGAACGATGACTGATGAGGGAATCGCCAGTATGTAAAGTGTGCCGGAATTGTCGAGCCTGGCGCAAAGTCGATGTTGTCGCCCTCGCTGATGAATGGTCCCGGACCTGGAATATCCTTATTCACAGGTGGGAGGGTCCATCCACTCTCCTCGCCGCTAATGTTCGTCCATACCGGAAACTCGCCCTCTGACCATGTTACCGCCGTCAGGACCGTTTCCCTACCCATCGGATAGTTTGTGTATGCAGGCCCGGATCTCGTAGACAGCGCAACACCCCACCAAGCTCCGTTCGTGTCTTGGAACAGATCTGCATGCCCAACCGTCTGAAAATAACTCGTCGTCTAGAAAGGTTTCCCATCAGTGATAAAGTCAATAGAATATTTGGGCATACATAAGATTTCAGGGACCAGATCTCCCGGGTATTCAGTTTTGCGACCTGTACCCGATTATTGGCCTTGGGTGGCCATTTCCCCTAGACATGAAGTTCCGGGCTTGCTGTGGAACAATATTGCCGTAAACACCCCGACACCTTCGGTATTGGGGATAAAGTACTTAAGAAACTTGTTCAACTAACATTGGCCGCTGTCAACATCGGGTTCGCAGGGTTACTCTCATACGGGCCCGTCAGGTTTCGCGAGCGAGCAGCAGTCACCATGTGATTGAGGCCCGTCCCACCCTCGGCAGCTACAAGGTAGTACCAGTCGTCTTTGAGATAGAGGTGCGGACCCTCAGGTGCTTGTCCACCAGTACCGTTCCAGAGCGTTTGCCACTTCAAATTTCTCCCTGATTAGTAGATTGAACATCAACCTTGATTTAGGAGCTGAGAAACATGCGAGGGGATGTCCCAAGACGTGCGGATGAGCCTGACAAATGGAAAATCATGAACGTGAAAGGGCATGGCCTCATGCGCTCGCTACCTCAATGCATACCCCGTGAGATATCTCCCCCAAGAAATTGATGTTAAAGATTCACTCACATCGCTCAGCACTTCGCCCGTGTCGAGATCTACAGTGGCAAGTTGTAGACCTGGAAGGACCTTCCAGTAGTGAGAACCGACTATATAACTTGTGCCATCGGCCGTCCAGAAGGGAGACGTGTCGTAGCCGAAGAAAGAAAAGTGCGTGGCATTGGACCAGGATAAGGGGTCGTAAGGGTTTGTAGACTTGAAGATGATCTGTACGCAGTAGATGGTGAGAACATGGTTTTGGTCTGGAAGAATGTGTATGTGAGGGAGCTCACGTTATCCCATCTTGAAGGGTCATCGGCTGCACGTTTGTCGTCGAAGACGAGAGTGGTCACGACCCAGAACGTGCCATTGTTGTATCTGACTGTTGGAGCCCATATACCACTACAAACTCTGTGTCAATGCAACGAGTCTTGATTGGACAGGATGCGAGCCCACCTGGTCGAGCTATTGGTAAAAGCAAGTTCGGGCAGCTGCTCTTCTCTGTTGAGAACGGACCCTTTTCTCAAAATCAGAAATGTCCAACACAGATCACTCTAGGGGCTCTGATCGCAAAGGCATCTTTATGTACCTATCAGTTTCCAACTCTGCAAGTCTTTGCTTGCGTGAAGGGGAATGCCCGGGAACGCATTGAAGCTCGAGGAGGCGCAGAAGAACGTTTCATTCCAGTCGGGCACAAATATACAGCTTGGATCAGGATGAAAGCCGGGCAGTATGGGGTTTGAAAACGAAGAGTTATCACCAAGAACTAAACATGCCCCCAGTAACGCGGCAAGAACCCCGTGCAACAGGGTATTAGCAGGAGGCATCTTGACGAAGAAGTTCAAAAGACACGCCTCTTAAGAAGTTACCTAGAATACCGACTGCCTGATCACGAAACGTTTCTGAATTATGTAGTAAATAGGAACTTGTCTCCCGTCTAATTCAGTATTATATATTTAATCGTGTCCAGTTGAGCGCAGTTCCCCCGCATTGTGCCCCAGTCGATCTGCTGGCAATTATCAATACGGCTAAATTGTCTAATAGAGCCGGTAGATTTGGAAATTTTGCAGGGTTCTTGTATGCTTTACTCACAATACCGAGGTGTTCTATTGCGCAGTGTAGGATTGCTCAAACACAAGTTCCAACGCGCGTCTACTGAAGAGTGACGTCGTATATACGGGGTACTGGATATCTACCATATCTGCTTCCATCTTGTATATGGACATGGTCGCCTGCATGGATGCTGATTTCCGGGCGGCTGATCAGGTAGATCAATTCGAATTTGTCCTGGCCTTTCTTTTTCAAGGGCGTGAGTCCCCAACACCTATACCGTCATATGCTGCAAGGCTGAATTGTTGGGATCAAGAGTCGTTCTAGGAACTACTAATAATGGAGTCATAGACTAGTGATGGAACGCCAAGGAGATTCTTCTGTAGGTAAGCTGTTTATACGCAAATCTATATGGAGATGTCTGATTCCATGTAGCCTGGTTGCATCGAGCAACAAATTTGTCTTCTCAACAATCAACAGCGAACCTTGGAAGTACGACAAGCTAATGTACAGCTTCTGTCCAAGTGGCACGGACATGAATATAAATCTAGGCAGAAGATACCGAGACACCATTTATCTGTCCCCGGGGAGGGGCAGAGGTGGCTGGTTATCACACATTGGCGGTCTCGAGAATTCTGGAATATACTGCTACTGCTTGATCAGTCCATTTCAGTACGACAGCAAGGGCACTACCGACTCTCTTGTGTATTAATGTACAAGTTCTTCTAGCCAAGAGTGTGGGCTCAAAGCTTTTCAAGTGTACGAGGTCAGGTAAGGCAATAGTCACAGACTCATGTGTCTGTACTCGTCACTATCTCGGTGATCTAACTCAAGCTAACTTGCATGTGTGTAAATGAATTAGGCCCAGAATCTGAACGCGTTCGACAAAGTGTGCAGTCTCCATTTCGACACTCAAAGCCACAAGATTCCTGTGGGAGCACGTCAGGCTCCCTCAAAAAACGCTGTTTGCTTCCTGAAGTCTCTCTCCCGAGGTTCAGTCCTCCCTCCTTGCACGGCTGGTCCTTGACGGGTAGAACATCGAAGCTTCTCTAACAGTCCCCTCACCGCCATGTTGGCTTACCGGGCCCGTTGCGAGGTTTTCCCCAATTTTCCTGGGTCCAGTGACGACTCCAAAACCAAGGCCTCGATGCGGTGACAGTTAAGCGACCTATCTCAAGCATAAGCCGCAGAAGGAGAAGAACGCAGTCAGCACGGCGTGTCTCGGGCAGCCGATGGGAGGGAAAGCACAGTGGAACGCACGTACGTTCATTTCTCAGCCCTATAGGGCTTGATTATGGTGCTGACGTGATCCCATGTGTCGTGGTCCCCTGAGAGAGTTGGGGGGGGGGGTGAAATGACGGTGTGAGATGACACGAAGTCACCGCCTGCTTGGCCGACGTGGAGATGATTTCTCTGAGGCTCCTGAACAAATTCCATATGAGTTTGAGCTTGCAAAGACAGCCGCCGCGTGGAACGCGCAACGAGGGGAACGGCCATCTGATCAGGAGAGAGTAGTGTACCGAAATAGTACTACCATGAAGCTAATTTTCTGGCTGACTATTTTGAAACGAGATGGATGGCCAGAAGGATCTGACCGGCATCAACATGGTTCATGAATGGATGAAGGTGAGATTCGATTGTATCTCGATTGTCAAAGAAGGATGCAATACGCACACACACGAAGTCATATCTAGGAGTCCAATGTCACATTTTGGGGATATCTTTTCAGTGGAAGCTCTTGTTTTTTTTTTTTTTTTGTTTTTGATTTTCAATTTCATGCCTAACTCAGGAAGTAAATAGTCTCGTCTGGCCCTCGGATCTACCTAAGTAGGAGTCCATGGCCCGTAGCCGCATTCGCTCCCGAGCTGATGGATACGCGTGACAAATGGACCTTCCATCCTGTTGTGCGACGTTGCATGGCAGATCATTGGCTATGGGACCGGCGTACGGTACCCTTTGATGAAGAATATTGGGTTGGGGTATTTACCCGTGTATTCTACGAGTGTCGGAGTAGCTTTTTTCTACTTGGCAGCAGAGGAAAGGGCGGGCTTTGCGGGCCTATCCCACCACCAGAACAAGAAGACTGTGACAAGAGAGTTGCGCGCAGGGCAGGGTGAATCTTTTTGCCTCGTTCTATCGTTGTCCACGAGACATCACAGGCCCCTGGCCCCTCTTGACCGAGTCTGCTTTTGTGGCTGGCTGGCCTGGCCTGCCTGGCCTGATTACACCTGGGCACCAGCCTTGGATGGCCCGAACTATTGCGCGAAAAGAGCCACGCCGGTTTCAATAACGGGGAATCTGTGCCGCGGGGACGGCAGGCTATGCCAGTACATTTCCAAAGGCGTCTGTAACGTGTGTTTGGGGGGTGTTGAGGAGGTCACACCTCAGCACACGGGAAGACACTCTGGGCATATTTCGTAATGAAAGATGTACAGAATAGTTGGACTCGACACATCGACTGCATACACATCGACATAAAAGGCGACAAGAAATTCAGTACAAAATAGTCATGTCTTGGCACGCTCGGTTCGAGATTGCAGCACTTTCCGAAAGCAGGGCCACCACCGCCATCACGAGGTCCGCCTTTCTGCAGGCTGGTTCTACATCGGGGTCTCTGCTGCGACGTGGCACCTCTACCCAAAGACATGGCCGTTGTAGTTGAGGCTCTGGAAAGGCGGGCGGCTCGGGATTGCCTCGTGTAATGGTGGGTACCGCCTGTGATAAGTTGGCAGCGGGGGCGTCAGTGACGATTTGAGATGCAATCTTTTGACTATGCCTCATGAGCGGGAGGATATGTGGCCATCCAGGCTGCATGAACGTCTCGGTGACGCATTAGTTGGTCCTTTTGAAGTGCCGGGCATGTGCATAGTTGGGCGTACATAGATATGAAAGCAGAATTGTGCTGAATAAGGAGCATCTGAGACCATGGCAGCCACGAAGCAGCGGGATGGGGTCTCTGATGGATTATGAGGTACAAACAAAAGCAAAAGGCGGAGACCGGGGCGGGGGGG